>JAQBSW010001393.1:0-135000 GCA_029291075.1 Eudiplozoon nipponicum | reverse complement strand
TAATAATCTGCATTGCACAGAAGTCAATTAATTATATAAAAAAAATTAATTATGGATCAGTTAACCATACTCATAATGGCACATAACCAGTACCAATGCTATCGACATAGCGACATCCTATCTCATGTGAAATCACACAATCCATTTAATTGCGCAGTTAAAACTGCTTGAAATTCATCATCATCATCATTCACAACAATACATAAGCCATTAGTAACAAATGTTTAAATGTCATATAACCGCAAGAAAAATAACAAATAAACAAGGAATATTAAAAACTACTAATGATAACAAAAAGAATAATTTAGGCAGACAAGTTGTTAAAAGAGAGTTATTTATGAATGAAAGAGTCTAGTTGAAATGAGGTATTTACTTAGAAACCATACATAACTGAGGCAAACTAAACATCTACATCACCAATTAAGGCCAAGTAAGCTTTAAGGCAGGAAAAAATCAGCAATACAGCTGCATTGCGATTTTCACTGTATCATGTCATAAATACAGCCCAGACCTTGCAGCCAACTCTGCTCAACTAAGGAAAGAAAGTTAAAAAGAAGATTCTACCAGAAATCTGCAACTAGACTGCCACTGAGCTCGACTCATTGCCATACCTTGCAGGGTTTCCAACCAAGAACTAATATAAGCTCGTGGACCCCATCCAGACAGACTATTGGTTGCTATACCATCTAATTTGAAGGTAGTTGACTTAAGCGATTTTTTCCATATCAAAGTCTGCCCACAAAAACTGTTTGAAATTGGTATTGACGAAACGAAAACAAGCGTGCTATTTGCAGAGGGCAAGACTGGTCACTGGTACCTCAAATAAAGCTTTGCGTGAAGGCTATGCTCATAATCCGTAGGAGACGGACCATCAAAACGAAGAAAAAACTGTAGATATAAATTGCTCACCAAGAATTATGAATGAGCGACTTAGGGTTCCTTTAGAACCTACACAAAATGATTACTCGTCATGGGTATGAAGCAACAGTTCTTAAATGCTAATATAATGTAATGATGTCTGTCATCATTGTTTACGGTTTTGTGTGGGCTGTAAAGCAATACTAGTTCGTCTATTCCCAGTACGCGACGGACAAATCATATTTAGTTTTTCTCTTCCGGAACGGGCTGCCACCGACGGCTTTTGAACGCGTTTTGTCCGCAGCAGTACATTTTAGACGCGACAGGCTACTTCTCGTCAGCAGCCGGAACTTGCCCTCGGCGTGTACCACACGCCAGCACGCATTCTGTCACTATTCATTTAAAACTAAATGCTAACGGCGTATCCAGACGAAATGTGAGACCTCACACTAGAAAGGGCTTGTTTTATCTAATTAGTAAAGTTGATGTGATGGATAGTGTGCAATTATGGATGGTTGGGCTGTTCTGATGGCACCTAATCGTTTTATTGTTTCATCTACCAGGCAGACCAACAAAGAGAGGTTAGACTAACAGTCTGAAACATCCACTATGAATGGGCAACCTAGTGTTCATTTCCGGCTCATACATAAATATGAATTTCATAGTTACGTGGCAGTAAAGCATTAGTATATTTTAATCGCTTAATGCTACGTTGTAGTAGTAGTAGAAGTAGTATTAGTAGTAGCAATAGTAATAGTGGTAGATGTAGTAAAAGTAACGGAGCAAAGCTTATACTACCTTTTCCGATACGAATAGCTAATAAAAAATAATATTTCCAAACCGCATCAGTCATCGCGCAGTATAAACTGGAGCGCTTTATTTGTTGAGTCACTAGTGGAGATTGACAGGTTTCATTCGGAGTGTTTCCTCTATTAAATGACATGTTATTTACGGCTGATGAGCACTGGTTGTCTGGGCGTCTATTTTTAAGACACCAGTGGCCAGTTTCCCTCAGCAAGAAAATCTCATTTACGGTTCCAGGCACACATGCTCAAGTTTTGCTAGTATCAATCGAACGCGAAGTGTTAATTGCACAGTAAAACGAACGTGAAGCTTCGCTCGAAAAAGAATAGCGGTATTCCATTAATGCATGTGTGGTGCATGCACTCGTTGTCGATAAGTGAAGCTAGATTGTAATAAATTTGCCAAACTTTAATGAGCAGTCCATTAGAGAAAAAAATAATACGGAATCCAGACGAAAAGAATGTCATAGATATAAATTTGAATAAACCAGGATGCATCCAAATACCACTCGAGAAGTACTACAGGAATCTTAGAACAGATAGTAGAAAGCCAATAAGTGGCGCAAAAATGGAAGCCGAAGGAAATATGAATGAAAGTACGGAGGAGATTTGGGAAATAAACAAGTAAACTAGAGTGCTGGAGAGATTTTTCGCTAAGATGCAGCTAACACATGTGAGACAGATTTTATAAGTTGTATAAAAAAGATAGAAGACATTTAGTCAAAATCCATGGAATCTCCATCTCTGACAGATATTTCCAGAGCAGAGATAACCTTCTGGTTCTAGACAAGAGTGCCATATGTGATATCGGTCATTTTATTAATCAGAAGTCGAAACCTCACTAACCGCGAGAAACGTTAAGTGAAAACTTGTGGGTCTAGCGATAAAAAGAGTTTAAATAAGAGGAACGGTGAATTCTTTCTTAGTGATTTTTTAAATTTATGTACGGATGTCACTAAAAAAGAAAACGGCGACAGAGTTCAAACGATTTACACTCGATTAGATCAAAAGCATCATTTATAAAAACGCAAAATTCTACCCAAATGAAATTCAGTATACTAGACTTCAAAAGGAATCAATAGAAGCGTAGGAAATTCTGCTTACCATGAATTTATGCTCCAAGAGACAGGGCACTCGTTGACCGGAAGTGGCAGAAAGTTTGTTGCAATCTTGAATTCTGGCAAACTCGCTATGACAGTCGCCCGGAATCAGATGGTCAAAATGCCGTGCCTCCGTCAGCCATCTCTTTCTTAGCCATACGGCGTGTTGGCACTCCGCCGGAACACTGGCAATTGTCATCTCATCTCGCTTGCAATGTCATTGGACGCGGTGGGGGTTTAAACATGGCACACGTTAGTGAACAAAACAAACCAAATTGTACAACGATTCTAAATGTGAAATTGAGTCACAAATCACTACTGATGAAAGCGGGTCAAGGCATAAGCATAAACGGAAGTCGAAGTTTTACGCACATTAGGTTCCACTTTAGCGTGGCTCACGCCCGCGGACAGATAATCTGACTTCATTGACAAAACCGTACAGTTTGTAGGAATTTCTGAATGTCCAGCATCGCGAACAACATAAAAACATTAAATAACTGATGCTTCAAGGCAACATAATAATGAAAAAATATTAATAATGCTTCTTTAAATTACTTAAAAGTATTAAAACCAAAAATATTAATAATTTAGAGCAGAACACAATGAGAAGTACGATTTAGGATACGTACAGAGCCTAGACGGAGAGACCTACATAGTTAACACATAAAGGACGACAGAGACCTCTGCACAACACAGTCCACTACCAAAATTTAAGGCACAGCAGCATCGACCATTAAACTTCCTTGAGGCTTCCGTTATTATCATCACCATTATCATTACAAACATAATCATCATCATCGTCATCAACGTGGCCACCTTTATCATCATCAGCAGCAGCAGTACAACCGTCAAAATCATCTTGCAAATCACCAGCATTAGCAACGTCTTCAGCAGCAGCGACATCATCATCATCATCAGCAGCAGCAGCAGCAACATTATCATCACCATCACTAAGATCACGACCCTCATCATCATCTTCACCATCGTCATCATCATCCACATCATAAACAACAGCATCGTCATCATTATTGTCATTATCGGCAGCACGAACATCATCAGCATCATCGTCGTTATTCCCAAAACCACCATTATTGCCATCACACACAACATCTCCACAAGCATCATCATCATCATCATCATCATCGTCATCATCATCATCACGTTCATCATCATTAGCAAAATCAATATCATATTGAAGATCAGCATTGTCAACAACATTATCATCACCATCAACGTCATCATGAAGATCATCATCGTTATCAGCTGCAGCAACATTTTCATCCTCATTACTTTCATAGCGAACACCACCACCATCATCAACATCATCGTCATAATCATCACAAGCATCATCACCTTTACAACCACCATCACCATCACTATCGTTACTAATATCATCAACATCAATAGCAGCAGCGACATTGTCATCATTATCATCATCAGCCTCAGCATCGACATTTTCATTACTGCAAACATCATCATCGTCAGCATCACCACCACTACCATCGCTATTATCATCATTATCACAAGAATAATCAGCAACAGAATCATCATAAATATGATTACGACCACAATAATCACCATCATAACTACCAGCAATACCATCATCATCATCACCACGAACACCACCATCATCAGCAGAAGCATCTACATCATCATGAGGATCAACATAATTATCATCACCATCACCATTATGATTATCACCATCAACATCACCACTATCATAATCACGATCAGCAGCAATATCACCAGCATTAACAGCAGCGGTACACCTAACACCATCATTGTCATAATAATAATTATTAGCTTCATCAACATCATAACCACCGCCATCATCAACATCAACACCATCATCATCAGCAGCAACAGCATCATCATCACCACTCTCATCATCAAAATTATGGTTATCATCGTCATCACCTGTAGCAGCACCACTACTAAAATTATCATCGAAATAATCATCATTATCATCAACATCTTCGTCATCATCATAAACACTGCCACCACTATTATCATCATAATCACCACCACTACCATTATCGTCAACAGCACAACCATTATGATCATCACCATCATAGTCACTACCATCAGCAGCGCCACTACCACCATCATCCCCACCAATATCATTATCATCATCAACATCACCACCATCATAATCAGCATCATCAGCAGCAACACTACCACTTTCATCATCATAATCATCACCATCACCACCATCATGAGTGATATCATCATCATCATCAATACCACTACCACCATAATCATCATCATCATAATCAGAATCATCACAATCAACGTTGAAACCACAATAATCCCCATCACCACTATCATCATCTCCACCATGAACACTACCATCACCACCATCATAATAACCAACATTAGCAGCACCACTACCATCATCATTATCATCACCATCCCTACTACCACCACAACCACCCCCATCATCATCATCATAATTACCATCATAACCACCACAATCATCCGTATCATCAGCAGCAGCACCACAAAAATCATCACAACCACTATCTTCAGTAGCAGTACCACCACCACCATAATTATCAACAACATCGTTATAATCATCACCAGCACAATCGTCATCAGCAACATTACCACCACCAACAGCATCATTAGCATCATCATAATCAGCATCAGCTGCAGCGACATAATTATCATCATCATTAATGTTCTCAAGCCTGCTGTGCATAATCTATTATGCGAACGCTGCTTCCATCTCTTCGGCCTTTCTGATCCAAAAGGATTCAAGAGATCAAATGTGTCAGGCATGCACTCGCTCAACAGCAAAACGTCGAAGGATTACGCTGGTGCCTCAAAAAGCAGATACTCGAGTACGTGGTGCACGTGAACTTTATGTGACAGACCATCCAAAAGAGGACAACCTTGAATGTAGTACGTCCATCCAAGGAGCTGATTCCAGGAGAGAAAAGCAAATAAATCTCAACGTCGTAGTAGTAGTAGTAGTAGTAGTAGTTAATGTGGGCGAATGTAATTTTTGCAAGTATCTAGAAGCTTGCTTTACTATTTTATCGTATTCCTACATAGATGCTTGTGTGTAATATGTGAGTCACAAAAAATCAGAGTATCAATAGGATGTAATCAGTCACAAGGTGTGATTAAATTGACTCATAGGAACCAACGAGACCCTTATAGAAGCTTTCGCGTCATAGAAGGAAGGCAACGATAGTTTGCTCACCAAAATGCTGTTACATAGAACTGCTAGAAAGAACGGTTGACATCGCTACGTCGTGTGGAAAGAAGTCATGTTTATTGCATAACTAGGACGAGATTGTCAAGCCTATTGCCTTTAACAGAACTTTTTATTGATTTACACTTTTCTTCGCCTGCCATAGCGGTGAAATGACAATCTGCTCTTGCAAAATTAGTGAAAAACATACAAAACCCGTAAAATTTAAGCAGGTGTGTCAAGCATAAACACAAACTTTCGCACATACATATATGCACACACGAACATACACATAAATAAATGCATACATACATATATTCATATTTAAGAACATGCATAAACACATGCATACATGCCTTCACACTAACATATATACATGTAATTACTTTTAATCAAGGTTGCGAACCTGATATAAACTAAGTATTGTATAGCGTGGAAAGGCAATAATTCATCCAGTAGACCGGTTTCGTCCTTATTGGTAGCTCATGCACGTATTGGCCAGAATTTGCCGCGGACAGGGCTCGAACCTGGGCACGTCTGCTTCGCAATCTGGTGTTCTAACCACTGAGCCACCCTGCCGCACACCATACACACTTTTCAGTTATATACTATATCTTGTTTCCCAATATAGACTGTATGAATTGCCTTTTCCATACTATGAAATACATAGTTTATGCTGCCAAATATATGTGCATAACAAGTCAGGTGATTATATCAAGTAAGCAACCTTGATTAAAAGTAATTGCTATCACCGCCCAAGCAACCAATGTTCGTTTAATAATACATACATGCATCCATGAATACATACATTCCAGAAAGATCCATGACTACGAGATTGCAGTAATTAAAATGAGCAACCAATACATCGATCTCAATACGCGAAAATTTATGACAGATCAAAAATGATACAAGACACATAAAATGATGAATTCATGAATTTCTATTTTCCTTGTCTATTTATCATTACTCGTGTATAGTTACACCATTATAAAAGTCACGTTAATAACATATAAAATGTTTTAAGATTCCGGAACATTGTATTATTGAAAGGTAAATGTTTTACCTGCAAGCATCGAATAACAGTGAAATCATCATCCGATTCTTTCGGACACCGTTTATTAATAAAGTCTGCACATTCAGCAGACTTTGAAAGCATTACGACCACATCACCCGGAGACGATGTGGAAGGCAACGACTGATTTTCAAAACGTTTCCTCGACTCATTATCTGAAACAAATGTGTTATCAATGTAAATGTTTTAGGAGAGTTAATATTAGTGTAAATAGCGATCAAAAACGTTTTGACACGCATATTTGGCTAGTAGCCATAAAATATTTTTACCGGGCAATCAGCTATAACAACTGGAATATCAGGAACTCTGCAGTTTCTAGAGGAATTATTCCACCACTGTGGTAAAAGTCTGACTTGTCGTATTTAAGTTGTACGTTTAGATAATTTTACGCTGTATCAGCACTTAATGAGAATCGCATAATACACAAAAACAAGCTATATTCAAACCAAGACGTGGTGGTATACAGTAAATGGTTCCGCTGAGGAAGTTACTTGAGCAGATATATGTTTAACTAAGCTCCACATTAACCGTTTTTCAGCACTACGAATGTACAATTAGCTCAATGAATTGCAATATATGACTAAATATTTCATCCAAATTTTGTGTTCCTCTAGATTTGTAAATATTACATCTCTTAACACTTATTATTCTGGTCGATTCATGGGATAAAATGAACATTGTATATCCAAAACTTCCATGTACATTCGAAAAGCTAGTGGTTGGGATGGATAGATGTTACAATCCGATACGAGAGCACATATGTATAATTGTTTCTGGAAGGAAAAGATGGGCATAAATTATTTATTATCAATACTACAACAATTACTACTATAACTAATATTGTTACTAATATTACAACTACTACTACTGCTATTACCATTAAAACTACTGACGCTACTACTACCACTGCAACGTGTTTCATATAATATAATCAAGTTTGCGAACTTGATATAAGCACCTGATCCATTAAATATATACATTTGTCATTATAAACTAAGAATTATATAGTGTAGAAAAGACAAATCCAGTTTACCGGTTTAGTCTTTATTGAGAACTGATCACCTACTGGCCAGAATTTGCTGCGAACAGGACTCGAACCTTGGCACATCTGCTTCAGAAACTGGTGCTCTAACCACTGAGCCACCCTGCCGTGCCCAGATTCAAGTCCTATCCGCGGCACATTCTGGCCACATATAACCATGAACAATACTAATTATAATGTTCGCTTCTTACAGTTATATGGCAGTGAAACATTAGTCTATTTGGGCTTTTGTATTCTTCAATCCAATCCAACCACACTCCCATAATATTTAATAAAATCTCTTTTCCAAAGCTACAAGTGTATTCAACGCTCTTCCCGCGGAAATAAAGCTCCTAACCCATCACGAAAAATGCGGCTTACAATCACTTCTATAACAAATTCCTATGCGAGACGTCTGATTGGAAGCGAAACCGGTTCCTTCTTAACCCATAACACTTCTTTTTATCCCTAGGCTATTATCAAGTTTTGGAGTGTGAAGTCTCTTCTGGCTAGCCTATTCTTTCAACTATTCGCCTCTGATTCTCAAATTCAAATAAGGACTCACCGATACCATTTCTATTCTCATTTTAATTCTATCGCATCCAGATATTGATTGCTGTGCTAAAATTTTCTCTACTAAATCTCTCGTTTTTCTTTCAGCAAACAATCGGAAACTCAAAAAGCCTACTGGATCATCTGGCATCCATCGGACGCTGGTTCTTCCACGCCTTCCATCAGCCGTAACCTCGCTCAACTGAAGTCAATGATCCCTGCACGCGACACTGGCGTGTAGACTCTCTTCTATCTTCTCGATCCTTCCTAGTCCAATGGGATCTCCTTTCCACCAGAACGAACTATCACGAAGTCGATGAAAGGTCTTCTTTTTCCCAACTCCCTCCTCCCCTACGGTTATATACTTTGCTAGTCACAATTACATTCAACTTTAAATATCCTCCTTTTGATTTGACCGTCATCATTTCAACTGTTGAGCCTGCTAGCCTTTGTTGCTAAGTAAATGTATTGTGATATATATATATATATATATATATATATATATATATATATATATATAAGAACAAGAGAAAAACATCAATGGAATAATATTTATTAATAAATCTTATTTCTACCAGTATCTACAGCCATTATTCTGCATTCGTTAATCTAATCCCAACTGTACATTTATTGTAACAAATCTCCTCTTAGCTATGTTTGTCTTTGTTTTGCGCAATTTAGACCACTCCTTTTGCGTAACGTTATGTGGTGTCATCGCTTTCATTGCGAGTGCGCCCGTAATTGACGGGTGTGACGTATTTTGCGGAGCATAGGCTATTTATGAAGGCCTGTTAGTTATGTTTTTGTTCCAGTCCAATTTAATTTCTTTTTGAATTACTTTTTCACGTTTAAGCGGGGATTTAGCCTATTAATTGCAATAGCTTCAAAAGCCAGATTCTTTTTTTGCGTCTTTGCCTTTTACAGCATTGAAAAATTGTTACTACTAACAGAATGACCTGTAAGTAGTACATGTTTACAAATTGCTGATAATTGTTCAGGAGCCGCACTTCTCTTTAATAGGTTTTGAGGAAGATGCTGATTTATTCTAGTTTCAAGCCTCTTATTCATCTACCAATGTACTGAGCGTTGCAGGTACATTGTAATTTGTATATTGACAAAGGTGTTGACGTCACAGAGAGACTACCTTTTTCATTAGTTCGCATAAGTTATGTTGTGTTGAACACAACTCTCACCTGTATTGATGGAAACGGAGCTTTAGTCGCTCGAATTAATTTCTGTTTAAAAACTCAGCTGGAAGATCACCTCCAAAGGTAACACTAAGCGTTAGTTTCTGGAGTATTTTAGTTTTTCATTCAAATTGGTCTCGATGAAAGCGATGACACACCACATGACGTTACGCAAAAGGAGTGGTCTAAATTGCGCAAAACAAAGACAGACATAGCTATGAGGGGATTGGTTACGACAAATGTACAGTTGGGATTGGATGAGCGAAAGTATTAACGAATCCAGAATAATGGCTGTAGAGACTGGTAGAAATAAGATTTATTAATAAATGTTATTCCATGGAGTACGTTCTCTTGTTCTCATATTTAAAAAAAAACGGTGAAACTTGTAACGATAAATGTATATATATATATATATATATATATATATATATATATATATATATATATATATATATATATATATATATATATAATCCTGGAAAAAGGAACCTCGTTTAATAATTAAGAGTATATTGATGTTCGTAATGACCAGTTCGTTTAGAGAACACATACCAACACAATTCATCATCTCTCAGTTTTTCTCCAACCCGAGTTTTTATTGGATTAAATGAATGAATAGCCTGAATTTCAATGTTTATTTATTTGCTAATTGAGTGTATGAGCTATTCTTACTGTATAACAAAGTGATTCTTGTGATCTGGTTATTCCTGTACCGACAGACTGAATTTTACCAGGCTGAAGCTTGACGACAGTGATCTATTTAGTGTAGCTTTTACTACTTTCCAAGTACGCATCTTTTTTGTCTTCAATCAGGCTGGGTGCGCATTCGTCCCTTTGTTCCGAAAGCTTCAACATCGTTCATACTAACCTTGTTGTGTGTCGAAGCCTTCGGAAGAAATAGATGAATACGCACACAGCCTGATCGAAGACAAAAAAGATGCATACTTGGAAATGAGGATCACTCGGATTTTTGCGAAACTGATAGTGCAAAGCGACAACTCACACACGCAAATCGTGGAGATTCAAAATATGAAGCTGGCACTCCGAAAACTTTCAAAAGATATTTCGAATAATTAGGCTGAGTTCTGGTTTGATATAAGGGGGTTCGGATATCTATAACACCTTTTGGACTATCCTTGGGTTATGACTGACGATTTAGTTAACTTGGCTGTGTCCCGTTCGAAATATATGTTACGAAAATTCTGATTAACCTGATAGTACAAGGCCTTGTGAAATTCCACGAGTTGAGATCATGGGTTGTCCCTTTGCACTATCAGTTTCGCAAAGATCCGAATGATCCTCTTTTCCAAGTACGTGGTGGATGGGTGCTGATTCATCCCTTTTCTCCGAAGGCTTCAACATCGTTTATATTAACAACTGGAAATGATTTATGATCTAATCTTCGTTTACTGGCGACTTTTCGGAACGTGATTTCCCTTTCAATCATCATCAGGCGTCTAAACAAACAAACAGTCAAAATACTCACAATAACAGATTTAAGAAAATATGGTATGGCCACATTAGTGTTTCATTTCAACAATCACTTTACCCTAAATTTTAAATCCACCATGCTAAGACTTCTTATTATCATGGATTTGAGAATGCCTATTTTACTCCCAAACGGGTTATTAGAACAGAAGTTCAGGAGTGTACCTGAGTGAGTATGTTTCCTATAAATATCTTATTCTAATATCTGACCCATTTCTTTAATCTCAAATCCATACATGATAACTCTTCTAGCTAATGAAAATTGCGGAGACACAAAACTTGCGGAGGAAAGGGACGTATCAGCACCCAAAAACCACAACGACGAAATCGACGAGTACCTATAAATGGGGACCAATCAAATCGTTGTCAAACTGATAGTGCAAAGCGACAGCCCACGGTCGCAACTCGTGGAATTTCACATTGTGACGCTCGCACTGCGCAATATTTAAAAAAATATCTGACAGAGTACTATTCATTTCAATTTATTCGGTCAATATCATTAGATTTCGCTGATCAATTGCTTTTACGTAATTCTAACATATGCAACCGCATAAACTGTAAATTTGTAAACTATGAGGAACGCAGATAGAAATTTCAATAGATTTTTGACGACAAACCTCATTATTTTCTGTGTACTGGAAGTTATATAAACTTTTGCGTTAGAGAAATTTTCCTTATTGAATTGACTTCACCAATGTGCAGTAATTGAGACTAGAAGACCGCCTCTAAATGGTAAATTTAAGAAAATACTTCAGTTAATATCCATTTATGTACGAATCCGGCGATGTCTAATGTTGACATCTCCGGATGAATATTGATTACAAAACTTTCCCAAGATATTCTAGCTCTTCCTTGATCTTTTTATCAGGGAAGGCCTACAGGATTCGTCCTTCTATATTGTTAATTACGTTTCGATTGTGTTATGTTGTGTCTGTTGAAAGCAGATTATTTGTGATGTCAGATTATCACCTTCTTGAGTAAGTTGAACTTCCAAGAGGGGAAGTTCAGTATTTCTCTATCTCAAGGGTATATCTGGCATCTGGATAGGCTATATTATCTTCCACAATAATTTCGACTGTATCTGCTCCTTCTGAAATAAACAACAGTGGATCATCTCGCCACCCATGACACAGAGCGCCACTTCATTAGCATAAGAGGCAACAGCAGGTTTGGCTGTATTTTAAATGATTTATGTACTATTCTAGTGCACACACTTAATTTCCGCTTGAAGTTCTCACCAAATAAATGCATACGGAGCGATGCTTCTTCTTAAGTTGTTGTACAAGCCTTTAGTTTCAGTCTGGATGGAAATAATGTCGCGTTAATGTATGCTGATCTTATTAATACAGTCTTTCACAAACAAGGAACTAAACACTAATATCAGCCAATAGCAGAAGATATTAACAGATCACATAGTAGTCAATTGTAACTTAAATACAAATAAAGTTCAGAGTATCATTTAAACTCATTTTTAAAATATTGGTGTTTCATGCCCGAACATGCTTCTTCTGCTTGCATAAAACCAGCTGCAGTTTATTTATCCATATGGATAAAAAACTGCAGCCGGCTTTTTCTGCAACACCTAATACAAAATTTCATATATATTAGTTCTCCGCACCAAACAATATCTAACAAATATATTTAAAGTTTCGTCACATAGGCTGTGGTGTTTCTTTAATTTTAGCTACGCCAGTGCCTTAGTGTTTAATGCTTTTAAAAAAATTAAATCACGATTGACTTGAAAAGATTCATCACGTCCTTCCTATTTTCAATCTGTATTATGTTAAAATTAAAATCTAATGCAGAAATTGTATACTGCAATTCTCTTCATAAACATACTGCGTCGGTAGCACTAGCATCAATAAAGTTGAAAAGTGTACTTTTAAACTTTTATCTGCACCTTTATCTTTTCAATTTTATGAATACGAGGACATTGTTGCGAAATTTACCATTTCAACATCAATTATAAAAGGGCAATATGGTTGTTTATTACGCATAAAGGAGTTACAGGCAATTATATATCTTGCTAATGCATCATTATTTTATCATCACATTAATGACTAATTTGTCAGAATAATTATCTTCATCTACATAACAGATCGCATTGCCATATATTAATGAAGATAAGTACATATATTATGTTAATAAATCAAAATTTAATTTAAAAAATCTAGGAATCTCAATAGAAACACAACCTTGACGAAATTTATCGCCTAAATTGTTCGATGAAGAAAAGCCAAACAATGAAAAAAGCAGAACGACAGTAAAAATATGTAAAACCATTCCAGGCAAATAAAAATACAGAAATATAATATTATTTTTTTAAATCCATGTGGAAAAGAAATTTTGCGCGATTCTGTAAATTATGAAATATAAATAGCACATATTTGATATATTTACGATCATTTAAATGGTAAATGAAATATTACGTTAATTGGATTAATAAACCAATTGTAGAGGATGCCGTACGATTCGAAAATTCACAAAACATGTTAATTAAATTGTAAAGCGCCTCGGCTTCTAGTAATTGCTGTAAGACGTCACAAAGTCAGTTAAAAGCCAAAATGACTGAGAATGTAAAATATTTGGTGGCCTTTATTAGGACCGATATTGCATTTTCTGGAAAATGCTGAGAAAGTTAGTTGGTGTAGCAGTGTCTAGAAATACTCCTAGTCACTTGAGACCAGCTCCGGTTGACTGGCTGTTGTTTCTTCTGTTGTGGCGTCGAAATCACCGTTGAGTGAGTGGCTGAGTAATGTCGTTGAAGATCTGCGAAAACTAGCACACGTGAAGGTCCAATAAGTAGATGTTGCTCGTCTCACCAGTTGTGCAGCAACAAGATTGGCGTGACTGAAATTGCCACTGTGTATAAAGCAAGTCCAAAAGTCAGCGTAGGTGAAAAGCCAGTATGACAGGAGACAGCACGCACACGTAGCGCACAGCAGAAGGCAAACGTGATAACTGACTGGCATGGTAAATTCACCGTGCTTAAATAGTTTTGAAAACGAAAGCTCGCACGCCATTGGTTAACGGAATATTTCGCTTGTTTTATTTGGTGCCGCGTAAATTGAATTTGAATTTCATTTACGCAATATGTCGGCGAATTGTTCTTGAGCCGTTACATCACTTTCCTCTCTGAAAAAAGAAAAACATTCCTCTCGGCGATGCTTGATAAGAAATTCATGGCAGAATTCGAACCAAGCTAAGCAATTGATTATTAGTCTGCCCATAGCAATAAAAAATGTGCCGTAAATGTTGGGCTGAAGTATGCTTGTTGGTTCCTTCAACAATGATATGATTCCAAATAACCACTATGATTTACTACACAAATTGTTAGCTTTAGTGACCGGACATACCGCGTGAGGCAAAATAGAGCAGTGTAAGGTTTAGGAGCCGCAGCGTGAGGATTTCAAGGTAGATTGCCACTGACGTTGGTAGGTTTAAGTTGAAACCTGGGCAGGCTGGAACGCCGTCAATGTGTTTGAATACGACAAAAGGAGCTAGTGTGTGCTCAACGTTGTGGTCATGATATTCGTAGAGTGGTCACTGTGCAACTGATGAAGTTGAGATATGCATTGAAAGTGGCCTGTACCATGATATGAAGCTGATAAATACTTAGTGTTGCCACACAAAGGCATTAGCTCTAAGTAGCTGGTCATACCAAAATAGGCAGTGTGAGCTCAGTTGCGAGCCATACGTTACAATGTAAAAATATACACATGAAAATCAAGGGGTAACGAAAAAAATTGTACTACAAATTGCTGCAGAGATGGCATAGTACCAAAGAACTTTTTAAAAAATTCTACACAATTGTAAGCTAAGACCAGCTGGTTACACCACGTGAAACAAGTAAGTGTAAATGTAAATGAATCATGTGGATTCATTGGTCACATTGCGTGACATAGGGCACAAAAAATTAGTTTAAAAACCCATCAGTTACGCGTTATGCAAAGCAATCTATTGCTAGGTTGAGATTGTGGGCAGATAGAACCTGTCCATATATATTCAATGGGGTTTGATCCTCGATAGTCAGTTTGCCGTCGTACTCTGATGATGATCAAGGAAGGTAGAAACGCGTTAGTGCGTTGCGGCTGGCGGTAGTTTTGTTATGTTTTTCGACGACTGGTTAAATGCAATGGGATTAGTGTTTACTTCAAGTTCGCAAACTTGATTGAAAGAATTTTTACCACCACCCGCGCAAACAATTGTTGTTAAATTGTATTGCCTATATATGTATATGTGGCGAAAGCTACAAACAGTTAATGCAGAAATTGTGCAGCCCACATTTCCAGTCAAGTTCAATGTATGCGAGACTAATAGATGTGAGAGCCGCATATCTAAATTTGTTTTCCATATATATTCAATGCGGTTTGATCCTCGATTATCAGTTTGCCGTCGTACTCTGATGTTGATCAAGGAATGTCGAAACGCGTCAGTGCGTTGCGGCTGGCGTTAGTTTTGTTATGTTGTTTGACGACTGGTTAAATACAATGGGATTGGTGTTTACTTCAAGCTCGCAAACTTGATTTAAAGTATTGTTAGAATCTGAGACGCGTATAGAAGGTTGTATGTTCCCAGGATCAGACGTTTCTATAAACGGTTTCAACCTGTCTATGCTTACCGATGAACGTGTTGCATATTGCATGATAATGAAGTATTTTGGCTCTCTGAGCAAAATCGGTTAAGGACCGCAATACTTGGGTTGTAGTGGTATAACAGCAGTGTCGTTGCGAACGAATGCTCTTATACAGCTGTGGATCTGCGGGTGACCGAAGACTGGACGAAGCCTATGTCTCGGCTGCTGTTCAGACATGTTACCGAAATGAAGTCGGAGGCGGGTAGCTTCGTCTTTTGGGTCATCCTGTGGGAGCTGACTAGGCAGGCGTAGATCCATGCCATACAAGATTTGTGACGCAGACGTTTTAATGGATTTACGAGTACGGAAACGCATGGCAAGCAGAACTAAAGGTAGTGAATCGACCCAGTTGCCATAATTGGACGAGGATGCTAAAGCAGCTTTAAGTTTCTTATGCATTTTCTCTACCATATCGTTAGATTGAGCATGGTAGGCAGTTGTCTGGCGTAAGGTGCATCCCATAAACCGCAAGGTGGTTTTGAAGAGATCCGACGAGAAGCAAGTGCCTCTGTCGGTGATGACCTCATAGGGTACACCATAATTGGATATCCATGCAGAAATAAAACCGTTAGTTACTTCCTCTGTAGAAATGGTTCCAAGAGGTAATGCCACAGGCCATCGTGTAAATCTTTCCATCATAATTAGAAGATAGCTGAAACCTTGAACCTTAGTTAGATGAACTATGTCGATGTGGACGATAGCTAGGCGAGAAATAGTTCTGAAATGTTGCAACTTAGGAGAACTGTGCCGTTTGATCTAGTTTTTCTGGCAAATGGCACACTCGGAGACCCATCGTTATTTAGATTGGTTCGTAGGAACACTTAGATATAAGATGTGTCGTTTGGCTCCGACCAAGACTAGAAAAGCAAGAACCAAATACTATGTGTCCTCTGATCTAAGATCGGCTTCGCATGTGTATGTATCTAATGAAAATAGGAACAATTGCCTGACACCATTTTATAAAGGACCATACAAGGTCAACAGGATGACTGACAAGAATGTCATCATAGAGATAAATGGAATTGAGGATTGTGTTACGTTGGATCGTTGCATTCTCCAGTTTATCTGGATAGACATTATGACTGAATTAACAGATGCGTTGAATGACTGTCGTTCTATGGGCGAATCTGATGTATGCAATCCCACCATACAAGCACATAACTAAATGCAGATCTCAGAAGACGCGTTGTCTAATATAGCAAAATCTTATTCTACCAGTTCACAGCATGAAATCTGTTTGGCTATACACAACTCGTTCTGGAAGAGTGCAACGTCAGCCGAAGAATCATGACTTCGTCTATTACTAGCCGTCTTTTTTTGAGAAGGTGGCGTATGCGGAGGAAGATAAATCCTCCGCTAAAATTAAAGTAACATTAACTGATGAATTTAAACCATCTTGGCTGATTGTAACGAATTTTATTTAAAAAGATTTTTTTCTTTTATTTTCCAGAACTTACTTTGTTTAAATACTTGACTTTGAATTGTGCGGCATTTTCAGTTTTCGAGCGTCACGGTCCTCGACTGGTTGTATCTTTCTTTTGTCTGCTGCAATTCTCACATTTTTCTTCTATAAAGACTGATCAAATTAATCAATATATATCTGCTTATACTGTCTTGTATTTTTTATTGAAGCACACATAGAAGGGACGTTCTGCAACAAGTATTTTAATAATTCTGTTGTTCACGTATATCTCCTTCCAGATTATTTGTTTGGGTGTTTTGCGCGTGACAGGTTTCACATTCCGATTTGCTTAACATTAAGTGTCGATTTAATAATTAAACTTCTCTGATACGGATGCTGATATTAAATTTGAGGACACTAGCAAGTTAGTGCATGATATTGCAGATTTGAATTTAGCAGATGCGAATGGAAATATAAGCTTATCAGATTCTACTGTAAATTTTAGGACTACAAGCGATCTGGCATCTATGGGGTTCTCAGACACGAATAGGTTAGGAGCCTCTACAATGGTAAGTTAATTCAATAAAAAATATTATTTCTTGTTTATTTCTAATAACTGCGAAAAAAATAAACAATTGGCTATTAATAGATTATATAATGACAAATACGTTGAATTTTCTTTTTTTTAAAGATTTTCATTAATAATATATTAATGTTTTATTTTTCGTTTCATGGAATACTTTTACACATTTCTTCATTCAATTTGCTGCTGTGCTGGAGTGGATTTTTATATATCAATCAATTTCTGTCAAGTTTGTATTGCTTGGTAAAGTTATTTGATTTTTTATTAAATTTATTTTATTTACAAATTGCGTCTATTTATCTTCAAAAATATTTTGATACGAGATTTGCTATATATGAATTTTTATAAAATAAAATGTTGATGCATGGTAAACAGGATGTATGGCTGCCTATTACTTCTTTGTGCAAAATGAAAATCAAATATCACACTGATATAATTTATGTAGGAATAGGAAATTTAAAAGCAATGTCCTTCTAGACCCACAATTTAAGAAATCAAGGTGCAAGTCAAAAGTTTAACCCTCAATTGTATAAAGTTGATAATGTTGTAGCGACTGGTGCAGAATGTACAAGCAGATAAAAATTTGTTATCAAAGTTACTGCATGAGAATGTGATTTAAATAGAGGATCACTATTCAAATATTATGAAGCACATAGCAGGCACTAGAAAACATTCTGGACAACCGCCTTTGCATTGGCACTATCTGTTTAGCCGGTAAATGATTTTAACACCATTCGTCAGGGCTATCAACTGTAACTTCTCATTTGGAGTGATTCTATGATGTTGCGCAGCACATTAGCTGCAAAATTATAATTGATGATCGCGCCAGGGACGCAGTGAAACTATGTTTGTGTGGATTTATTTATCTCTTTAGTACAAAATCATTGAAATATTAGAATTATTACTTTGCTTTCGCGGGATTCTTATAAATTTGTTCACCGGAATTATCTTTAATTTGTGATTTCGTGATCGGGCTGTTTTTATACGAATTAATTTTATACTGTACTTCTGATAGACGATTACTGTTATTCTACGCCTAGATTTAAATTACGCATTGCCAGCAAAATTTAGTCGTGCAAATTGTTGACGCAACTTTATTAGCGTTTTATTTCTAGCGCAAATCGACACACCAAAAGATAATTCTATTCACCGTAAGATTTGCATTTTTAAGCAGTGAAATTAGAAATTAAATTAATGCAAATATACAGTTCCAAAGTCAAGTTGACGAATTTATTTAACGGTGGAAACTTCAACCTCAATTTCCATCAGTTCAAATTGCGGAAAATGATATTTTGTAAGCGCTCTTTTATTAACAATGAAAAATTACAGAGACTGCAAGTTTTAAATTTAAAAAAATTAATCTTACTTTCCATAAACCTTTACCTGTATTTAATTTTAAAGTATTTTATGTCGGCAATTTTCAATTATAAATACCTTTTAAATGTAGAGGCCCCTAACCTATTCGTGTCTGAGAGCCCCATAGATGCCAGATCGCTTGAAGTCCTAAAATTTACAGTAGAGTCTGATATTCTTATATTTCTTTCGCGTCTGCTAGATTCAAATCCGCAATATCCTGTACTAACCTACTTGTGTCCTCAAATTTAATATCGGTCTCCATGTCTGGTTTGTTTAATAATTAAATCGACACTAATTGTTAGGCAATCGGAATGCGAAAGTTGTCTCGCTTAACTTCCCGAACAAATAATCTGGAAGGAGATATACGTGAACAACAGAATTATCAAATTACCTGTTCCAGAACGTCCCTTCTATGTGTGCTTCAATAACAGAATATAAAACAATTATAGCAGAATTGTATTTTTAATATGTATTCGTTTTACTGGAAAAAATGTTTAAAATTGCACCAGACCAAAAGATGATATGACCAGTCGAGGTGCGAGACACTCGAAAACTAAAAATGGCGCACAATTCAAAGTCAAGTATTTAAACAAAGAATGTTCTGGAAAATAAAAGAAAAGATTCTTTTTAAATAAAATTCGTCACAATCATCCATGGTGGTTTAAATTTATCAGTTAATGTTATTTTACATTTGGCAGAGGATTTATCTTCCTCCACACAAACAAATTTAGCTCAGTATCTACCTGTGAGTCTCTCGTCTAATGACATAAGTGAATTATTGAAGAGAAATCTCCAGCAGATTTGACTAAAATCTTTGTAATATTTTTACTGAGCAAAGCACATTTTAACAAAAACACGGATCAACTTTTCCTTTCAAATCGGACATATCAACACAGAGGACAATTGAGACCACTCAATAATTTAGTTAACATTCTTCAAAAAATGGTGCTATTATATACAGAAAATTCTACAAATGACGAAATCGTCTGCACTATTCAGAGAATTTTCTAAACGGGAGACATTTTTCTTTCATGACTGAGCCTAAATCACAGCAAATAAACAGTGCATATTCTGTATACACAAACGAGAGTACCGGTTTTCAAATTCTAATACTGCAGTTCATGTTGATTCATTTTGTTTAAGAAATATTTATCTTAAAATACATATTTTTGTCAGTTATTCCGAAAGAATAGATCAGCTTATCTGCATATATGATCCGGCAAACAAATCCAATGTATTTTTTAAATTTGTAGATTTTAATACCAGGGGAGACTTTATTCTAGTCACAGGTGCAGCATTTGTCGACCTCAAGAATGATGCGATGCCATGATATGCTTATGGAAACTGTTTGTAACAGCCACGAGTGAATCAATTTCCAAATATGTTCTTGAGCGTTGCTCTATTAATATAGATGCACATTGAGAGAATTCGCTAAACTTCATCGTCGTTAAGGTCTCAAGTAAAATACCAGGCCTCGATATCCTGTTAAAGTTTCGGCTTATAGTTGATCTTGCAAATCGGATGATCAATGACACCTCCGCCGGGCTTAATAAAAGATTTTGGACATATGCCTTCAGAAGAATAGAAATTCAGGTCAAATAGCTATCTCTTGTGAATCCTTTAAAAGAGATATCGACAGCTTCTTGAGACCAAATGCTCTGGTCCATGGTTTCTCTATTTTAGGGGAGCTCGTACGGAGGGCTCAATCTTAAGTCCACCAAAAGTATCTTCTTACATGGAGGCTTTATGTAACGTTGCACTGCACTCTATTTGGATGGTTAAAAGCTTAAAACAAGTCTGCGTTTCAGATTACATCGATGATATTTTTAAAATTGATTCAATTGAGATAAGCAATTTAATTGACTGACGTTGGATCAATAAACAGGTACGCAATCTTTTCACAACATTAAACAATCAAATGCTATCTGCATCCATATAAGCGTAATGCATTACTTACAAAATACTTTCAGACTGGCTTGCGACCTGCATTTACTGTTGTCTTGGCCTCTCCTTGAATTTATACGCTTTCATTCTTCATAAAATTTATTGTACGCGCTGATTCACTAAAACAGCTTTCCGACAGTCACACCAACCGTTGCTGCCGATTATCCTGACAATTATAATCGTTTATTAATCATAATTTTGGGGTTGTCAGCGTCTTGGAAATGCCGCAGAACATCAGCAAGTTCCACCAATTCCTCAACAAAGCAATTGCTACATCCTTCCACATATAATTAACTGGTTTACGTGTATCTAACTAGAAGAGGACTAACCAAATAGCATGGCGCACATAGCAGGATCAAGAAGTAAATCTAAACATATGTCCCTGCAAGTATGTATTAGGTTTTGCGAACCTAGTAACAAATTAGTTCAGTTGTGACCAGAAGGATAAACCAAAGGCAGAATGAACGGAAAGTATAATCTCATGCACATTCGTTTCGTGCTTACTAGCGACTCATCAGTAGGAGCCGGTATTACGCCCTTTAACCACTATAGATTTGGTAGAAGAATGTGGAATAATAGGACCGTACAATCTCTTATCCTAGTATCCGGTCCTCATCGATTTCAAAAATGGTATCAGTTACTAACACAATAGCCATAGTGTTAGTATCCTTTACAGACTCGGTATATATATTATATTGTGTGAGTTAGCATTGAAGTCGTATTGTCGTTGACTTTAGATTATGTTAGCTTCACTATTACAGGTTTACACATTCGTCCAGGAGATTGTACCGTCCTATTATTCCACATTCTTCTACCGAATATATAGTGGTTAAAGGGCGTAATACCGGCTCCTACTGATGAGTCGCCAGTGAAGCACGAAACGAATGTGCATGAGATTATACTTTCCGTTCATGCTGCCTTTGGTTTATCCTTCTGGTCAAAACTGAACTAATTTGTTACTAGGTTCGTAAAACCTAATACATACTTGCATATATATTAGTTCTTCGCAACAAACAGTATTTAACTGTAATATGTCCATGCATTCATACTCTCGTTTCACAATTTTAGATGGTGAATTATTCGCACGGCCTTCTGAATAGCAAACAAAGATAACTGTTTTCCTGGAGAATTTGTAAAATTTTTCATTTTAATTTTTCTGAGGTATTAAAATTGTTGTTGTCTTGTAGTACATATAACAGTAAATCGTTGAACTATTCGTATTAGCTGTTTGCTTTTATAGGATTCTTATAATTTATTTTGGTGCAAATAGTCATGAATTGTGATTTAGTAAAGAGGTATTTTTGTCACCAAATTGCTATTGAATAGAATAATTGTGAAGTACAAATGTGTAGGTATCAATTTATTCCTGAACTTCAGTCTGTCTGATACTTTCTCGGATTATGTCAGGGCATTGAATTTATAGCACCTACAGCTTTCAACATTTCGCTATGCATAATTTTCACGCAATTAAAGATTCATCTTTGTATTCAGCTGCGTTGTGTTAAGAGCAAACATGGGCTGCAATAAAAGTCAATATTAAGCATTATTGGATTTTTCAAATTCTGTTCATTTGGTGGTAACTGCAATTGGATTTTTGTAAAGTAATAGTTAAAAAGTAAGGCTGAATAAATAATTCAACGACGGCATTCTCAGCTTGAATATGGAGAATTTCTGTCTTGACTCTGGATAATACTTTAGAATTCAATCTGTTGAATCTGTGGAAGCAGTTTTTGTGTAAGCGCTTTGTATTTAGCACATGAAAATAAAACTTTTCCCGTAAGAGTTCTTTGAATTTATTTTTAAAATAATGCCCTGTAAGCTCTTTTCAATTGCAAATGTGCGCGAACCAAATACTGCTCAATATCCATCTATGAGTCGCTCATCTGATAACATCAGGCAATCCTACTTGAAGAAATTTCATTGTGATCTGACTGAAACCAATGAAAGATACGTACAGAGAAAAGCATGTTATAAAACTTAAGGATCAACTTTCTTAACCAACAGACTAAAATCGAAATCCCCTTGATATTTTATTCAGAATTCTCAAACAAATTGGTGATATATTTACAAAAATTAGTTTTGAGCATATCGAAATTGTCTGCACCGCGTATAAAATTTAATCAAATGTGGCAGTTTCGTTACATGGATGATTATAAGCAATAACAAAAAAGCAAACCTTTTCTTTCGCACAATGCTGCAATTAAGTTTGATTCCTTTCTTCTCAATTTTATTAAGCTTGAAACGAATAATTTTGTTCATAATTTCGTATAAATTATCATCCAATCTGCATATATGATCCATTAAACAATCTAATAGAAAATTTCGCCTTCTAAATTTTAATATCGCAGAGAAATTTATTGTAGTCACATGTACAGCCATTTCAGTTCTCATGGGTGAGTGCGATAACTTAGATGTCTTTTCGGGTAATTCTTGCAACAGCCACGGATGGGTAAATTAATTTTTCTGTGGTTTTTTGGTTCGCTCTCTTAATATGAGCTAACGACTTTAAATTTCTCATAACTTTATCGTTGCCAAGGTCTCACAAAATATTCTATGCCTTGATATTTTGTTAAATTATTGACTTAAATTTTATATAGCAAATCAGAAGCCAATTGACCCATTGACTGAACTTAAACACTGCATTTAGACACTAACATCCAAACGTTCGGTGATAATGGGCGTACAGTTATCTCCGATGCATCCTTTGACAGAGATATCGACTTGTCTTGGAGAAAACAAACCTTCGTTCGATCTCAGCACATCAGAGCTATGTGTCACCAGAACGAATCGACAAATCAATAGAAACGTGCAGCCCATTGTAATTTAGAAGAAGTAGTTAGATATAACTTAACTCAAAAGTGCTCCAGAAGAGATTTCTTGACTACTGGAAGGAAGCATCTGCAGACGCTAAAAACATTTTTGGGCATCCCCATTAAACTTTGTTTTTAATGCTAACGGATCATATAGTGCCTACTTGGATTATTGCATTTTCACTTCTGCGCACATATCAGTTACGTACTGTATTTCAACTATAAATACATTGGTCTCAAGTGCGCTAGTCAGTCATTTCAAATGTTAATGGAAAATGATTTGCGCGACGACACCAACAACTTTATGTCATATATTGATGAGTTAGTGGTTTTTAGTTCTAAACTAGACTCGCACGCTTATCACCATAGAAACGTGTTATCACACTTAACAGATCATAGACTCAATATGAAATAGGAAAAATGCGAATTGTAACAACATCTCTCTAGGGACAATTCGATCCAAAAAATTTCCGTCATAAAAGACTTTGAATTACTTACAGATTATCTTGGTAGTTCTAAATAACAACTGAAATACCTTTCAAGACTTTTAAACCAACTATATCCGTTATGCCGGCACCTGAGAAATCGGAAAGAACTAATATGAAACTTTTACATTTCTTTGCCGTCTAATGACGAGAAATTTTCTTCGTCATGCTGATAGATCTTTAATAAATACTCCTATGTTAACACACATATTCTCAGAACGACTTTTTCAACACAAAAATGATGCTTTAGAATTTGCATTCACCGCCACCTCAGAAAAAGTAATCAAAGGTTATCGAATACAAAATTTTTTTTGCTCGTGTAATCTACAATCAGAAGTAACCTGATACGTCGAATTTGGTCGAGAATTTCTCGTTGTTCATGGCGCGATTTGCCAATCCTTAGCATTATAAGCAGCATATATACGACATAAATGATAGATTTTCCTAATAAATAGTGAACAATAGATCAATGGAGATGCACATTCAAGGCCAAACGTCTCAATAGAAACAGATTTGCCATTCTTGATCAAGTCTATGACATTCATCGAGCCATCTACTCATCATCAAAGTGGCAATACTAATGTTCATAGATCAGTAGATTGCCAACCAAAATAAGATAGTACGAAGATTCTAGGAGTGTTTATTAAAGTTTATTTTTATGGTACACAGCCCCACAATCCAGTTTTATCCATCAACTTCCAGTGAAATATTTTTGACTTCATTAATTTAATTTCTCAGTCAAACATATGAAAAATCGTTTTTTTGGTCATAAGCTTAGGTATAATACTAAGCAATGAGTCTCCGAGTGTGCCAAATGCCAAAAGAAAAAAATCACCCGGTACAAACATATTAATTTGGAAAATTCCCCGATAACGACGTCATGCCTAGCTATTTTCCGTATTGTTCTTAAAAATCATTTAAAAGGCAATTTATGTTGCATTGCGCTGTCATCATATGATTTTCTGACAAAACTGACTATTGCAAGACAATTAATAGTACTCGTATGTAAGTAAAATTTCTTTATTCCAATACATTTCCGATTGTACGGCGTTTCCGTTTCCATGATTGATGGATTCTCTCTAATCGCGTCACTCTTAGGCATTCAACACGTTTACTGTCCATGGGAAATTTACAATTTACGTTTCAGTATACTCACTTCCGTTCCCTCCTTAGAACATTACAACTTTACTCAGATAAATAAACACAAGATTCATTTACTTTGACTAAAACACGGCCATCCTTAAAGCAAGCCACGTGACCTGATCAATAACCAATCACGTGTTTCCTGCGATTTTATAAGTGCAAAGCATTTCGCACGCAGCACATTCTGATTTGCTTGCTTCCTGCTCTGATTATCATTCGTCTGCCTTTGTATCTGTCTACGTTCACTGTCTCTAAACGATGCTATACATAGGCTATTTAACTAATACAACTTGCCGTTAGCCACGTCTACTATTGCTGCTGCGCTTCCAAGAAATCCTGATCGCTTAATTCATTTATCGGATTCATTTAAGATTGTTAGCCACTTGATGTTGCCGCAAATTATCTGTAATATAGCAGTCAATGACCGTTAAACCGCCACAAATTACTCAATTATCCTATCGCAGACGCGTCCTCATAGTCTATCCTTCAGAATGCAGGCCCATTTCAGTCTACACAACCAACTAAAACAACTTTCCGATCCTCACTGTAAAAAAACGACGGGTTAATGGATTTATTAATTAGTTTGAGAGAGTGGCATTAGTCTGCAATATAGAATATAGACCATGAAGACGAGCGGAATATGGGATAATGGAGCAATTTGTGGTGGTTCAACGGGCGTTGACCTCTACAATGGGGGCTCATCTAGGATTGTGTAGAGCCAACTTCGACGTTGAGCAATCGTTCTGCTGCAGTTATCGTGCTGTTTTTGTTTATTTATTGATGCTTCTTTAAATGGAGTCAGAAAATCCATGAGTGATGATAATGATATAGTATACCCGGCACGAATCAAATAACTGTCTGCTAAGAAATGATGATTAGTTGTCGTTGAGAAGAAGAGTAAATCCAACATAGTCGATGTTATTTGAATTATATGGGTAGCGATTATTTCGTTATGATTCAAATTTTTTGGATGAATGCTGAAAATTACAGCATCAAACCCCTTGTGATTAATGTTGCTATACGAAAGGATAATAACCCTTTCTTCTTTGCGTTATATTGATGACTTTGTTGAAAAGAAGAAGCACCACCCTGATGGTAGGTATTTTTATTGTGTACGCGCCGTTGAAACTAATAGCCGTGTACAAAGTACTGATATGATGTTAGCTTGTGAGAAGAAGCTAGCAGACCTTTGATAATTTAGATCGTATGCCCGGCGACTGGTAAAAGTCTATGTAATTACAGCAGATAAAGAAGGCCAATCAGGATAGCCGGGTAGTTTATGGATAATGAAGCAATTTCTAGTGGTTCAACAGGCATGGCGGCTAGAGGTATGATCCATCATAGCCCTTAACTTAGCATTTGCCACATACTTCTTCGGATAATCTTCTGTCTGATCTTTATCTGTCAAAAGATTAAATATCTATATCACGGAACACACATATCAATATTCAAATAGGACTTCTTGACATACGCCTCTGCTTTTGTATTATTTCTGTTTGCTGAATTTGCTGATGAATGTATATCACAGCCCTCTTCATTTTACCAACATTAACAGTGTATTTGGACGCTCTATGTGCCGTTGCACAGCACGTCAGTTGGAACGCTTCCGCCTTTTAAATTTCCTGTTATAGTGTTGTGCACCATAAAAAAGCGGCTTGTTGAGCAATTTCTGTATTTTCCCTGATAAGAATCGTTATAAATTTCAGTGGCTCTTGCCGAATATACCAATGACAACCTAGTTGATGCTATGTTTAGGTATCACTGAGTATGTTGAGACGCATTTTGCCTATTAAAGTCAGGATGCAAACCGGAATTTGATGAGCGAGCTTTATCATTTTAGTATTTTATTCTAAGCCTTGAAGCCATTTCATTCTTACCCACTTGACCTTACGTTTTAGGATCAACATCCATGGTTCCCATACTATATGACATTTGGATATTTACACTTTAATCCGCGCTCCAACTGATGTTGTTTATCTTGAAATTGACTTAACACTGAAAAAAAATAATGAAATAATTTTTCCTAGACTTTCCAATATTTTTAGTAAGAAATATACAGATTTTAAGTTTTGTATATTTAAATGTATAATGTAAATGTGTAGTTAAAGTTTTATAACAAATATAAGATAGCAACCAGATACAACCCATGAGTTGCAGTCAATTCTCTACATAATAGGAAACATTAAACGCAACACGAACTAGCAATAAAAATGTACAAGACTATTTAAACAATCAATGTTTCCGAAATTATGTTTTTCATTGATAATACTCGTTTAAGTCAGACAAGGTAAGTAAAGTGTCTAGACAAATACCTTGATTATTTTAGTCAGAGTATGTAATTATTACACGAGATATTCACCGGAAAATTATGTGAATAGCGATAGTTCCAGAGCAAACATTGCTTTTTGTATCTTGTAGATTTGTAAGTGGTTGTTGTACAGATTGACGTCAACCAATATACTATGAAAAGCGGGACATAGCAAACGATAATTTAAGGGTCAAAACGAGTTCTGTTCATGATATGTGCGGCAATGAAAAGTGACTGACAACTATAATGTTTTGGTTAATATATTAAGCGATCACAATTTTGAAAGTAGCAGCAAGTACTAGCGTGGCTTACAGTATTAAAGGCGAGCTGTTCAATTGAAACAGTGTGAGTAGCCGTTGAGCGTCGACAATGATTAAGAGAGTGAGGTCATAGCGAATGTATGGCACAAGAAAATACGCGAATTGCGTATAAAATAAATTTCTTTTTACATTATGAATGCATTTCAAATGGCACGCAATTTGTGGATTTTCAGGAAATATTGAAAGCTTTATTATTAGTCTGATGTTATTTAATGATATTTTATATTGCGTTTGGTGGGGAATGTCCTCCTTTGGTGGGGAATGTCCTCCTTTGGTGGGGAATATTGCGAGCAAGTTATTCTCTTTTTCATAAATCTACAAAATTTATAACCAATTGCCAAAGGGGCTTAGAGAAACGCCTCCGTCTAAGATGTCTTTTAAATTTTTATCTACTGATCTAGAAAAGTCTACAATCCTGCTGATATTTTTTATTTTGATTATGATAATACTTTCTCAAGGTTGAATAATAGACAAGGATAACTGTTATTGGAAACAGAATTTCTTGAGATTTTTATTTCCAAGTTTTGTATTATTAAAATTGAAATGTTATGTATTATATCATCATGTTAGTCAACAATACATACAATCAATTGCTAGTCATGGTTCTCAATTTTTTGCATAATGTTACACTCGAATTATACTTTAATTTTTCCTATTTTGATGATGTATCTATTATTCTTTACAGCCGAACTTTCTGATATTGATATATTGTACAGTACAACTAGTGAGATATACTTATCTACATGAGACTAATTGCACATTTTTATGTGATGTGATAACTTTTTTTATATTGTACATTTTCCAATTTTATTATTTGATGGAACATGTGTGGTTTGAATCCAAATAAATATATTCTATTCTATTATATTCTATTCTATTCTATTCTATTCTAATTTAATTTTTAAATATTGGAAGTATAATTTAATACATTTCACCACCGTCCTTTCTGAGTAAAATAAATATAAATGTAAAACCAATTTGGTGAGCTTTAATTTGCACTGCAGAATATAGCTTGGACTCAGTTAAGTAACTGGTTGATGATCTGCGTATAGGGTACGAAAACTATATTGTAATGTGCTGATGTTAGGCTGGACTATTTATTAAATTTTTAACCAAATCACCACTATTTGTTGCTTCATAAACAGTGTTAGCCATAGTGTTGGATCATACAGCTTGAAGAAAATGAGAGCGGCTCTAAAAATATTTTTTGAGCTTTAGCATAAATTTTAGAAGTGGATTTAATTAGACGATGCTTGATTTATGTTTTTGTTTTTCTTGTCAAAGTTTAAAATTGATATTGAATATGTCATTGGCGTAACTGATTAAGTTGGTGGGCGCATGAGAATTGTTTGTATTATGATATGAGGATGTTGAAAAATTAATCTTGTTACAAAACTCGTTAGCTCTAATCAACCGGTCATAACAGATAATGCAAATGTCAGTTCAAACGTAACACGTACGGTGCAGTTGTATGTTATATAAAAAATGCATCAAGAAAATTAAATTATTCCGAATAACTTGTGGCAAGTTGTGTTTTACTCCTGTGCGTATTGTGTCGACCCTGAAGATGAACCTGGAAATTAGGGTTCGAAAATTCGGAAGAAGAACAATGGAAAATCTTGTTCCAACGTCATTTTCAGACAATCAGCTAATTGATGGCTTAAAGAAGAAGGGACAATTGAGAACCCATCAATTGAGGCCAAAAATTGCATCATCTGAAAATGGACCTATGAGTGCTATCAATTGTCCCGCACAAGAAAAATGCGGTCAAATCCACAACAAAATCAGTTAATGTTCGTGACTGCATAGAAATTGTGCAGCCGACATTTCCAGTCAAGTTCAATGTATGCGAGACTGCTAGAGGTGAGAGCCGCATATCTAACATTGATTTCCATATATATTCAATGCGGTTTGATCCTCGATAGTCAGTTTGCCGTCGTACTCTGTTGATGATCAAGGAAGGTCGAAACGCGTGGGTGCGTTGCAGCTGGCGGTAGTTTTGTTATGTTGTTCGACGACTGGTTAAATACAATGGGATTGGTGTTTACTTCAAGCTCGCAAACTTGATTTAAAGCATTGTTACCACCACCCGCGCAATCAATTATTATTAAAGTGATTTGCTTTTTTTTTTTTTAATTATTATTATTATTATTATTATTATTATTATTTTTTTTTATTATTATTATTATCAAAACGTCGGTGAAACGCGACAAAACCTCTCAGATAATAAATCTCAATACAACATACACGGAAATTGAGCTAATAAAAGAAGACAGTTCATTTACATAAAAATTACACATTATACAGATTTCCGAACTTAAATGATCTATACTTAATAAACTAAGTGTTGTGCCATGCATGATAAGGAAACATTTGGGTTTTTTATTAAAATCTGAAAAACGCCATTATACTTAGGGTTTAGAATTGCTAGGACAGCGTCATTACGGACAAGTACTTTCTGCAGATGCGGAGTTGTTGATGAAGATAGAATTGATGTGAACTTATCTTGGCTGCTGGTCTGATATTTTACTGACATAAAGTTGATGACGATAAGTTTCAATTTTGTCATCTTGAGAGGGCAATAAACATCAGTGCTGACTTCGCAGACGGAAGTCCATTCCATTAAAAATTGCCATGCAGATGTTTGAATTGAGTGGAGTATACTAGAACGCATTGAAATGAATAGTATAGATAATTCGTCAATCCAGTTGTCATTAATTGACGAGTATGCTGGAACTGCTGTGAATCGCCATACATTCTCTTTACTATACTATTAAACTGTGTGCAACAAGCGGTTGTCTAACCTAAAGTTAATTCCATAGAGAGAAAAATCGGTCTGAATGGATTATAAGAGACAAATGTATCTCTTTCAGTAACAACCTCCATAGGAGACATCACTGTCTTTATCTGCAGAAATGCTGTCAATGGGCTACACGGAAGACCATCAAGTAAATCTATTGTTCATTGTTTGAAGGTTGTTAAATCTTTGAACTTGTGAAAGTTGAACTCTGTAGATGTGGACAATGACTGTGCGTCAGATCGTTAATGGAAAATGTTCTAAATTAGATTGAATATACCGCGTGATTTAATTGTTCTTGGCATGTCTTACAATCGTAGAAACATTCTGTAGACTTCCCTCTACGTTTATGACCCTAGTAATGATTTGTTTTATGTTTGACAATGGCATTATTACCTGGGTGTCAAGAGGATTAAAGGGAAACAAAAACATTTTCTGGATACTGTTGAGCAAAACTGGCTTGAGGAGCTGCGTATCCATGAAGTAAACAATAGTAAACCTTCCCATAATTTGGAAGTAAACTTAATTGAATGATGCGCTACAGATTTCTGTACATGTGAGTCATTGTACTGTATCGTTTTTATAAAAGATATTGTTAATTTTGGTTCGCTATATGTCAAAGTCTTGATTTCGAAGTGGAAAGGCGAAAGTGGTTGTAGCGAGAAATCTGGCATTGAATGCGCGTCTAGAATAATCTTTCGTGTGCTATTTGCGTGGGAAATGTCGATTGGCCATATGCTAAGACGTAAAATTTCTATTTACACTCTGGCATGTAACGTGGCGACTGGTGAAGTCACATTTAGTAGTAAGGTGACTATTTTGTCCAGGCACTAATCCAATATTTCCTTGCCTATAATAATAGTGAGTGCCATGTATAATAGGATGTTCTTAATAGAAACCATGCTAATAGTTTCTATTCATTAAAAATTAAGCGAGAAAAAAATATTTACTTCCGAACCATAATTTTTTTAAATTGTCGCCGTCTAAAAATTACGAAGAGTTAATGGTGAGAAGGAAAGGCCGCTCGAAACCTGTGCGAGCAAATTGATATTTAGTAATGAGTTGAGGAGATGAAAATAAACAATTCCTTGATATCCGACGAGTTTCTGCTTAGTCTCTTCTGATTCTGCAGGTGCATTTATAACGGTTGCACATTTGTCGATAGTCCAGCAAGGAACTTTCGATAATAGTTTAGGACTCCTAAGATTTTATGCAATTCCTTCAAAGTCGAAGATGAATAAGCCTTCGATAGAATATGACTTTTTATGAAAAAAACAATCTCAGAGATCAAATGACATTGTGACTTGTGGAAATGGATTTTGAGTCAGTATCTTGTCATTTCTTATAGTACAAATAACAGATTTTCAGTGTAAGAATTTATATTAGACCTAACAATCATCATATCATAAACAAATTATATACTGTGTTGTTCGATGTTGCGCAGAATGATGTCCATAAACTTCTAATATGACTGAGTTGTATATTTGAAACTAGAAAGCGTGTGAATGTTTTTGAACAAAGTAAGGTAATTCATGGCTAAATTATTTTTTATATCTTCTTATAATAAAAGATTTTGTGACAGATTATCTAAAATCTATAACCGAAAAGTAATTGCTCCCTATATATATTTATAATAGGAATGAATTATATGCCTGCTTTTGTCGCAGTATTTAGATTTTAATAATCCACACAGGGTCGTTCGGATCCATTTGCATAAGTCTAAATGAAATGGGGATGCCAAAGTATACATTTTAATGGTATAATTATGCCTTCTTCCAGTAGATTTTAGAATGCCATCGAATGGCTTTATTTTTAGCAAGAGGCAATGACTTCTTCTGAATTGCAATAGGCGGTGATGTGGTGTTGATTTAATACATTGTGTTGGTGACTTGTTGCTCTGAGTTTCTGATAATAAGGTTTTGTGTTCTCTACGAACTCTCGATATTTCTGTTGAAGGATGCACAAAAGATGGTTGAATGAACTGCAAGTCCAAACGTTTGGAAGCTTTAACTAAAACTTTGAAATCATTCCATCCTTGTGAATAAACTTTTGTAATCGAGTTGTTAAAAACTAAGGAATAAAAAGTGTTATGTTTGGCGTAGAAACTCAATGGCAATTTTCAAATTAAGAGTCAACATGATAGTCTTGACAAACAAATCGCAAATAGTGAGGATTAATTCTTTGCTACAATAGAGAATTATTTCTAAAAATGTCCCTCAAAACAAAAACGATATTTGATAAGTGCAACAATTTAAAAAAAATATTTATTACATAGTTCTACAAATAAACACAACAGTTTCACTGCTGACTTGGCGCTGTAGACTATTGGAACATTAAATACAGAGTGTACATTGACAGGCAACTTAAAACGGCCATGTAAAGCAATTAACTGTTAGACAATGTTTGTGCAATTATGTATTAGATGGTGCGCACCCAGTAAAAAATTTGTTCAATTATGATCAAAAGGATAAACCTAAGATAGCATTTACGCAAGTATAACCTTGTGCACATTCGTTTTGTGCTTATTGGCGACTCATCAGTAGGAGCCGGTGTTACGCCCTTTACCCACTATATATTTAGGTGAGCAATGTGAGAAAATAGGACGCTACAATCTCCTATACGAATGTGTAAACCTGCAGTAGTGAAGCTAACATCAAATAAAGTCTTCAACAATGCGACTTCCACGCTAACACACTCTAAATAATATATATACCGCGTCTGTAAAGGATATCAACAATATGGTTCTTGTGTATGGTATTAACACTATAGTTGCAGAGTCAGTACCTGTTACCAAGAAGATAGATTTCAATATATGCTATTGTAACACGCGGCTCCGTGTTACAACCCAACGAAGGTCAATTTTTACAAACGCTGTGCTCTTTAAGGTCAAATATTCTAACTCTGTCCTTAAACAATATTTCTCTTAGCTGTGATTTTAGGAACAATCTCTTTTAGTCTCAAGCAGTTTCAATCGATATTTATTGAACTGCAATTTTATTTGTAATTAATAGTGTTTTTATAAATAGAGAGAACCGCGCGCGATCCGCGAGGATCACGCGGTGATCTGTTGTGTCGTTGCGGATTTATTACACTTAATTTAGTGTCCACATAGAAAAATGGATTAATAGTTTGACATGAACTGAAAATATTGCAAGTAGTAAGCTAAAGCTTTGTTAGTTTTTTATCATTGAAGTCTTTAAACAATTTACATCTTCATTTTTAATGATAACTTTTAACGATGATTTTTACATGTCATCATATGTTTTAGTCGTTGGTATAAATACAATTCTGTTCAGACATTTGTGTAACAATAATCACTTGTGTATAAAACATTTTACTTTATAAACTTAAATCACTTTTATTTTTGCCGTCTAGAAGACGGACAATTTAGCTTAAGTGTGAATGACATTTAAATCATATTTTTGCATAAAAACCATTTTTACAGCTGACAAACATATATTCAATTTTGACTAACTGAGAATAGTGTTTAAGATATAATTTTATATTAAAAAATCTGTATTATTACCATCCAACTCCTTCAATTCAGATTAACAGTGAATTATATTTATGTGCTACATTGTGTGTAATATATACATGAAACCTTTCTTCGGCCTTCTAATATTAACCATCTGAAAAGGAACAGACTGATTGAATGCTCGGGTAGTAATAATAGCAACCATTGATAAGTAGTAGGGGTACAAAATGAGGAACGAGATAGCAACAGCGAAAAGTACCTCTACACTATAGTCTCCAATATTGATATTTACAACTATTTCTGAATACTTGTTATTCCATAGCCATAGTATCGGTATCCTTTACAGACTGAGTATATATTTTATAAAGAGTGAGTTAGCGTTGAAGTCACATCGTCGAAAGCTTTATATGATGTTAGCTTCACTACTGCAGGTTAACACATTCGTCTAGGAGACTGTACCGTCTTATTATCCCACATTCCTCACCCAAATATATAGTGGTTAAATGGCGTAATACAGGCTCCTAATGATGAGTCGCCAGTAAGCAGGAAACGAATGTGTACGAGATTATACTTTCCGTTCATGCTGTCTTTGGTTCATCCTTCGGATCATAATTGAACTAATTTGTTAATAGTTGCGCAATATCTAATACATAATTTCAAATAAATTCCGTTAACTTTTTGAACCCTGATGATGGAGTTATACAAATTCACTAGTAGATACCGTAGATATAGATAATTCCTATGCAGAAGCGGCTTTCCTGATTTCTTGAAAGTATTACTGTGGAGATTTTTCTGACTTGTTAATGACGGAGGTGATTATGTAAGCATTTTCTACTAAGCGGCACTCTATGACAGAATTTTGTTAATCCGGTAGCTATACCGATATTGTCCATCATATTGAAGTATTCTTCCGTGACAAGGAAACCAAAATTCAATAGTTTGATAAATTATTCTTCACGTCATTCAAATTGGTATTCACAGCAGGATGCGGTACGATTCCAATATTATCTTCACTGCGTTTCAACAATGAATCCAGAATTCAATTAAGTAAACTTATTTCTTTGGCCTGACCGTTATGCCAAATTAATAACAGCCAAATTAGTTATATATTGTAACACGTGGCTCCGCGTTACAACCCAACGATGTTCGATTTTGACAAATACAGTGCTCTTTAAGGTCAAATAATCTAACTCTGTTTTTACACAATATTTCTCTTAACTGTAATTTTAGAAACAATCTCTGTTAGTTTCAAGCAGTTTTAATTGAGATTTCTTGAACTGCAATTTTATTTGTAATTAATAGGGTTTTTATGATATATACAGAACCGCGCGCGATCCGCGTGGATCACGCGGTGGACTATTGTGTCACAGTGGATTTATTTCGCTCAGTTGGATTATTCGCAGTTTACGCGAAGGATTTACTGTTCACATTTAATTATGCCTATCCGAATTTCAGAGAATAATGGATTATTATAATGACATGAGTTAAAAACATAGCAAACAGTGAACTAATTATTTGTGAATTTTTGTCATTGAAGTCTTTACACGGATTACAAACATTCATTTTCAGTGACAACTTTTAACAGTGACTATGTTCATATCATTATGTATCTTCAATCGGTTGCATGTATTCATTTCAATTCAGACATTTGTGAAAGAATAACTGCTTGTGTGCAAAATATGTTTCTTTATAAACAGAGCTCATTTTAACTTTTGCCGTCTAGAATACGGACAATTTAGTTTCACTTTGACTGGTGTTTAAGACATTCTTTTGTGTTAAAATTTGTTTTTATTGCCGACCAGAACATGGTCAATTTGGACTAACTGTGAATTCTATTTCCATTTGCAACATTGTGTACAATATCCGTGTGAAAACTCATTTTTGTCTTCTCACATCAACCATCCGAAAAAGATCAGAGACTGATAGGACGGGTAGTAATAATAGCCACCATGGATATGTAGGAAGGGTACAGAATCACGAACTAGATAGCTACCCCGCAAAAATACTCCTACAATATAATTTACGTTCGTTAAACTGTCAATTATCAAAGTATCTAAGTCAGAAATGCAATGTGAAATACAATTATAGAACAAATGTTATTAAAGGTGGCTGCTGAAAAGAGCAAGCTTAGCAAACTCGCGGCGAATAAACATTCGAAGGTCTTACACCGAGCACGAATAAACAAAAAGTTTCAAATAAGTTTAAACAAAGAATGCTCAATAAATATTCCAATTCTTTTCGCAATGTATTTTCTTAGCCAACCTAGGGCAATTCAAACATCTATTTTTTCAAAAAAAATAAAAATATATATATATATATATATAGAGAGAGAGAGAGGGAGAGAAAATAGCTGATATACATAACCCACCTTCTCGAAAAGAGTCGCATGGAAATAGACAAAATCAATTGCGTATGCTAACGGAGCATTCGTTCGTTTCATGCCGTGCCTCATTTTTCTCATGATATTATTTATGAGTATTTTGATGAAGTCCTGCTCAAAATCATTGCTTGCATCTTCGGAACTTGTAAAAAAGGTTCAGCTTATAACATCACTCATCTAACTGAATATGCTTTGAGGTTTTCTCGGAAATTAAAATATAGAATAATTCAGAGATGCACATGGTTCTATGCCAATTTTTCAAGAAATTCTTCTTGCCAGTTATCCTAGTGACATTAAACGATCGTCTTTCTTAACAATATGTCTGATTAACATCTCATAACTACCAGCTGTCATGTTATAAAGCAGCGATAGTAGCTGATCATCCATAGACACTTGCGCAATTGACGTTCAGATCATGGACCTTTTATTGTAGCAATATCCAACTTTGAGATTAAGAACACATCAATTGTCCTATATAGGGCTGGCATTAATTCAACAGAAAGTCCTCGCAGAAACACCCGTTTAAGGATTAATCAGTCAGCACAATGACGAAAGCAGACTTCGAGCCGCAGAAGTGAACAAAAATAAAAAATATTTGTAATTTGTTTTACTTAATCGATGCTCTTTATCCGAGCAAAATCCTATATATAATTGATTAAAAATAAAGCGTGTGTGAAGTTTACAAATGGCTTCTGATGAATTGGAAACGTTGATTAAAGTGCTGACTGCACAAATGAACAATTTTACTGCAGAATTAGGTATAATTAAGTCTCGACAGGATGATACATTAATAAAAAAATTCTGATGGAATCAGCATAAACGACCCAACCAATATAGGTGGACTAAATAATAGCGACCGCGCCCAAGAGGAATCAGAAAATAATATGCCGGTGTTTTCAGCCAAATCGACTAGATTTTACGTCCGTCATCAGAATTTAAGTCAATCAGTTAAAAACCGGCACAATAATGTCCGCACCATATAAAACGTTGAACCTACAAAAGAAGGACAAACAGTGCAATTGTTTGTGCCAGAGTCTATAAGAACGGAATTGATGGCCTTTTGGCATGAAACGCTGGGACATTCCAGCGCCGGGCGACTCATTGAGACATTGCAGTCACGATTGTATTGGCCTGATGTGTCCAAAAGATTCGTAGCTATTGTCAACAATGCACGATATGTGAACGTTTTAGGCCACAATAAAGAGAAAATGTCACTCCGATTACTTTCATTATCACTGCACGGAACGATTTTCTTCATAACGACCTGGTAGTTCCATTGCCGTTAGCTAATGGAGGGGTAGCCTGTGTGTTTTCCGTGTTCGATAAGTTTACCCGATGTGTCGAGTTTGAACCACTGAAGAAAATCACAGCAGAGAATATTATAACACGCTTAAAAGAACGATGACTCAGTCAATTTGTTTCAACACAAGTAATTGTTACCGACCAAGGTGTACAGTTCGAGTCGAGAGAATTATATCAGTGTTGCAAAGACCTCGATATAAAAGATTCCAGCTCAGCCACTTATCACCCGCAAGCCAACGCAACGGCTGTGCTAGCACCCCGACCGATGAAAGAGGTATTGCGAGATCTAGGGAACATGTAGAGACAAATTTCACTTGGTCGAGCGGGCCATGCGCTTTACAATGTAAACTGTTACAGGATTCGCTCCAAAAAACCATAGTCTGTAGAGAGCATATCAGACTGTCAGGTGTACATGTAATCCCAGGATCCCATGAGCACTGTACCATAACGGATATTGAGTAGCGCCTACAACAGTTAACTGAATATGTAAGCGCCACAAAGCAACAAGCCTATGCAAGGAGACCTACACGCCCTCGCCTAAGGATTGGCGATTATGTCATGATCGCAAAAGTCTATCCCATGGCACTGCAGGATGTCAATAATGGGCCATATTATGTGGAAATTGTGGACTCAGAGCACAATACGATTGTCGTTAACATGCCCGATAGACCACGATTTGTCGCACTTGGTCGTTTAAGCTGGGTTCCAATGTCAATTCCTGAGGGGGGAAGATGTAGCATTAGCCACCTTTGAGACCATGAACGCACCAAGGTTTCTATATAAGGCTGACATTAATTCAACAAAAAGTTCTCGCATAAGCGCCCGTATTAGTGTGAAGCAGTCAGCACAAAGACTAAAGCAATATTCCAGCCGCAGGAGTGAACATAAAGGGTATATATTCGTAAATTTTATTTACTTAATCGGTGCCCTTTTTCCGAGCAAAATCCTATATATAATTGATTAAAAGTAAAGCATGTATATGAAGTTTACAAACGATTTCTGATGCGTTGGAAACGTTTATTAAAGGACTGGCCGCACAAAGGAACAATTTGACTGCAAAATTAGGCATAATTAAGTCTCGACTGGTAATAAATTAATAATAAATTCTGATGAAATCCTCATAAACGACCCAACCAAAAGATGCGGGCTCAATAGTTTTATCCTTAAATGCTTAGAAACTCTCCATCAAGCGCTTGATTACTTCCTTGGAGATTATAGGTTCAAGAAATTTTAACGACAATTAACCAGTGTTACTTTTGTCTAGATTAATTAACAAACCAATGTGCTCCATAAAATAAAAGACAATTTCCAAGTTTTTAGGTGCTCTTCTCAAGATCGACTTCATCTCAAGATGTCGTCAATATTTACCACAACCAATGGACAATCAAGAAGAACATCCTATTCTTTAAATCAAGTTTGCGAGCTTGAAGTAAACACCAATCCCATTTTATTTAACCAGTCGTCGAACAACATAACACAAATACCGCCAGCCGCAACGCACTGACGCGTTTCGACCTTCCTTGATCATCATCAGAGTACAACGGCAAACTGACTATCGAGGATCAAACCGCATTGAATATATATGAAAATCAAATTTAGATATGCGGCTCTCACCTCTAGCTGTCTTGCATACATTGAACTTGACTGGAAATGTCGGCTGCACAATTTCTATGCAGTCACGAACATTAACTATTTTGCAGCTTTCGCCATATATACATATATAGACAATACAATTAAACAATAATTGATTGCGCGGGTGGTGGTAACAATGCTTTAAATCAAGTTTGCGAGCTTGAAGTAAACACCAACCCCATTGTATTTAACCAGTCTACGAACAACATATAACAAAACTACCGCCAGCTGCAACGCACTGACGCGTTTCGACCTTCCATGATCATCATCAGAGTACGACGGCAAACTGACTATCGAGGATCAAACCACATTGAATATATATGGAAATCAATGTTAGATATGCGGCTCTCACCTCTAGCAGTCTCGCATACATTAAACTTGACTGGAAATGTTGGCTGCACAATTTCTATGCAGTCACGAACATTAACTGTTTGTAACTTTCGCCACATATACATATATAGGCAATACAATTTAACAATAATTGTTTGCGCGGGTGGTGGTAACAATTCTTTAAATCAAGTTTGCGAGCTTGAAGTAAACACCAATCCCATTGTATTTAACCAGTCGTCGAACAACTTAACAAAACTACCGCCAGCCGCAACGCACTGACGCGTTTCGACCTTCCATGATCATCATCAAAGTACGACGGCAAACTGACTATCGAGGATCAAACCGCATTGAATATATATGGAAATCAAATTTAGATATGCGGCTCTCACCTCTAGCAGTCTTGCATACATTGAACTTGACTGGAAATGTCGGCTGCACAATTTCTATGCAGTCACGAACATTAACTGTTTGCAGCTTTCGCCACATTTACATATGTAGGAAAAACAATTTAACAATAATTGTTTGCGCGGTTGGTGGTAACAATTCTTTAAATCAAGTTTGCGAGCTTGAAGTAAACACCAATCCCATTGTATTTAACCAGTCGTCGAACAACATAACGAAACTACCGCCAGCCGCAATGCACTGACGCGTTTCGACCTTCCATGATCAGCATCAGAGTACGACGGCAAACTGACTATCGAGGATCAAACCGCATTGAATATATATATGGAAATCAAATTTAGATATGCGGATCTTACCTCTAGCAGTCTCGCATACATTGAACTTGACTGGAAATGTCGGCTGCACAATTTCTATGCAGTCACGAACATTAACTGTTTGCAGCTTTTGCCACATATAATCATACAAGCAATACAATAAAACAATAATTGATTGCGCGGGTGGTAGTAACAATTCTTTAAATCAAGTTTGCGTGCTTGAAGTAAACACCAATCCCATTGTATTTAACCAGTCATCGAACAACATAACAAAACTACCGCCAGCTGCAACGCACTGACGCGTTTCGACCTTCCATGATCATCTTCAGAGTACGACGGCAAACTGACTATCGAGGATCAAACCGCATTGAATATATATGTAAATCAAATTTAGATATGCGGCTCTCACCTCTAGCAGTCTCGCATACATTGAACTTGACTGGAAATGTCGGCTGCACAATGTCTATGCAGTCACGAACATTAACTGTTTGCAGCTTTCGCCACATATACATATATATAGGCAATACAATTTAAACAATAATTGATTGCGCGGGTGGTGGTAACAATTCTTTAAATCAAGTTTGCGAGCTTGAGGTAAACACCAATCACATTGTATTTAACCAGTCGTCGAGCAACATAACAAAACTACCGCTAGCCGCAATGCACTGACGCGTTTCGACCTTCCATGATCATCATCAGAGTACGACGGCAAACTGACTATCGAGGATCAAAGCGCATTGAATATATATGGAAATCAAATTTAGATATGCGGCTCTCACCTCTAGCAGTCTTGCATACATTGAACTTGACTAGAAATGTCGGCTGCACAATTTCTATGCAGTCACGAACATTAACTGTTTGCAGCTTTCGCCACATATACATATATAGACAATACAATTTCACAATAATTGATTGCGCGGGTGGTGGTATCAATGCTTTAAATCAAGTTTGCGAGCTTGAAGTAAACACCGACCCCATTGTATTTAACCAGTCTTCGAACAACATAACAAAACTACCGCCAGCCGCAACGCACTGACGCGTTTCAACCTTCCATGATCATCATCAGAGTACGACGGCAAACTGGCTATCGAGGATCAAACCGCATTGAATATATATGGAAATCAAATTTAGATATGCGGCTCTCACCTCTAGCAGTCTTGCATACATTGAACTTGACTGGAAATGTCGGCTGCACATTTTCTATGCAGTCACGAACATTAACTGTTTGTAGCTTTCGCCACATATACATATATAGGCAATACAATTTAACAATAATTGTTTGAGCGGGTGGTGGTAACAATTCTTTAAATCAAGTTTGCGAGCTTGAAGTAAACACCAATCCCATTGTATTTAACCAGTCGTCGAACAACATAACAAGACTACCGCCAGCTGCAACGCACTGACGCGTTTCGACCTTCCAGGATCATCATCAGTGTACGACGACAAACTGACTATCGAGGATCAAACCGCATTGAATATATATGGAAATCGAATTTAGATATGCGGTTCTCACATCTAGCAGTCTCGCATACATTGAACTTGTCTGGAAATGTCCGCTGCACAATTTCTATGCAGTCACGAACATTAACTGTTTGCAGCCTTCGCCACATATACATGTATAGGCAATACAATTTGACAATAATTGATTGCGCGTGTGGTAGTAACAATTCTTTAAATCAAGTTTGCGAGCTTGAAGTAAACACCAATCCCATTGTATTTAACCAGTCGTCGAACAACATAACAAAACTACCGCCAGCCGCAACGCACTGACGCGTTTCGACCTTCCATGATCATCATCAGAGTACGACGGCAAACTGACTATCGAGGATCAAACCGCATTGAATATATATGGAAATCAAATTTAGATATGCGGCTCTCACCTCTAGCAGTCTTGCATACATTGAACTTGACTGGAAATGTCGGCTGCACAATTTCTATGCAGTCACGAACATTAACTGTTTGCAGCTTTCGCCACATATACATATATAGGCAATACAATTTAACAATAATTGATTGCGCGGGTGGTGGTAACAATTCTTTAAATCAAGTTTGCGAGCTTGAAGTAAACACCAATCCCATTGTATTTAACCAGTCGTCGAACAACATAACAAAACTACCGCCAGCCGCAACGCACTGACGCGTTTCGACCTTCCATGATCATCATCAGAGTACGACGGCAAACTGACTATCGAGGATCAAACCGCATTGAATATATATGGAAATCAAATTTAGATATGCGGCTCTCACCTCTAGCAGTCTTGCATAAATTGAACTTGACTGGAAATGTCGGCTGCACAATTTCTATGCAGTCACGAACATTAACTGTTTGCAGCTTTCGCCACATATACATATATAGGCAATACAATTTAACAATAATTGATTGCGCGGGTGGTGGTAACAATTCTTTAAATCAAGTTTGCGAGCTTGAAGTAAACACCAATCCCATTGTATTTAACCAGTCGTCGAACAACATAACAAAACTACCGCCAGCCGCAACGCACTGACGCGTTTCGACCTTCCATGATCATCATCAGAGTACGACGGCAAACTGACTATCGAGGATCAAACCGCATTGAATATATATGGAAATCAAATTTAGATATGCGGCTCTCACCTCTAGCAGTCTCGCATACATTGAACTTGACTGGAAATGTCGGCTGCACAATTTCTATGCAGTCACGAACATTAACTGTTTGCAGCTTTCGCCACATATACATATATAGGCAATACAATTTAACAATAATTGATTGCGCGGGTGGTGGTAACAATTCTTTAAATCAAGTTTGCGAGCTTGAAGTAAACACCAATCCCATTGTATTTAACCAGTCGTCGAACAACATAACAAAACTACCGCCAGCCGCAACGCACTGACGCGTTTCGACCTTCCATGATCATCATCAGAGTACGACGGCAAACTGACTATCGAGGATCAAACCGCATTGAATATATATGGAAATCAAATTTAGATATGCGGCTCTCACCTCTAGCAGTCTTGCATACATTGAACTTGACTGGAAATGTCGGCTGCACAATTTCTATGCAGTCACGAACATTAACTGTTTGTAGCTTTCGCCACATATACATATATAGGCAATACAATTTAACAATAATTGATTGCGCGGGTGGTGGTAACAATTCTTTAAATCAAGTTTGCGAGCTTGAAGTAAACACCAATCCCATTGTATTTAACCAGTCGTCGAACAACATAACAAAACTACCGCCAGCCGCAACGCACTGACGCGTTTCGACCTTCCATGATCATCATCAGAGTACGACGGCAAACTGACTATCGAGGATCAAACCGCATTGAATATATATGGAAATCAAATTTAGATATGCGGCTCTCACCTCTAGCAGTCTTGCATACATTGAACTTGACTGGAAATGTCGGCTGCACAATTTCTATGCAGTCACGAACATTAACTGTTTGCAGCTTTCGCCACATATACATATATAGGCAATACAATTTAACAATAATTGATTGCGCGGGTGGTGGTAACAATTCTTTAAATCAAGTTTGCGAGCTTGAAGTAAACACCAATCCCATTGTATTTAACCAGTCGTCGAACAACATAACAAAACTACCGCCAGCCGCAACGCACTGACGCGTTTCGACCTTCCATGATCATCATCAGAGTACGACGGCAAACTGACTATCGAGGATCAAACCGCATTGAATATATATGGAAATCAAATTTAGATATGCGGCTCTCACCTCTAGCAGTCTTGCATACATTGAACTTGACTGGAAATGTCGGCTGCACAATTTCTATGCAGTCACGAACATTAACTGTTTGTAGCTTTCGCCACATATACATATATAGGCAATACATTTTAACAATAATTGTTTGCGCGGGTGGTGGTAACAATTCTTTAAATCAAGTTTGCGAGCTTGAAGTAAACACCAATCCCATTGTATTTAACCAGTCGTCGAACAACATAACAAAACTACCGCCAGCCGCAACGCACTGACGCGTTTCGACCTTCCTTGATCATCATCAGAGTACGACGGCAAACTGACTATCGAGGATCAAACCGCATTGAATATATATGGAAATCAAATTTAGATATGCGGCTCTCACCTCTAGCAGTCTTGCATACATTGAACTTGACTGGAAATGTCGGCTGCACAATTTCTATGCAGTCACGAACATTAACTGTTTGTAGCTTTCGCCACATATACATATATAGGCAATACAATTTAACAATAATTGATTGCGCGGGTGGTGGTAACAATTCTTTAAATCAAGTTTGCGAGCTTGAAGTAAACACCAATCCCATTGTATTTAACCAGTCGTCGAACAACATAACAAAACTACCGCCAGCCGCAACGCACTGACGCGTTTCGACCTTCCATGATCATCATCAGAGTACGACGGCAAACTGACTATCGAGGATCAAACCGCATTGAATATATATGGAAATCAAATTTAGATATGCGGCTCTCACCTCTAGCAGTCTTGCATACATTGAACTTGACTGGAAATGTCGGCTGCACAATTTCTATGCAGTCACGAACATTAACTGTTTGCAGCTTTCGCCACATATACATATATAGGCAATACAATTTAACAATAATTGTTTGCGCGGGTGGTGGTAACAATTCTTTAAATCAAGTTTGCGAGCTTGAAGTAAACACCAATCCCATTGTATTTAACCAGTCGTCGAACAACATAACAAAACTACCGCCAGCCGCAACGCACTGACGCGTTTCGACCTTCCATGATCATCATCAGAGTACGACGGCAAACTGACTATCGAGGATCAAACCGCATTGAATATATATGGAAATCAAATTTAGATATGCGGCTCTCACCTCTAGCAGTCTTGCATACATTGAACTTGACTGGAAATGTCGGCTGCACAATTTCTATGCAGTCACGAACATTAACTGTTTGTAGCTTTCGCCACATATACATATATAGGCAATACAATTTAACAATAATTGTTTGCGCGGGTGGTGGTAACAATTCTTTAAATCAAGTTTGCGAGCTTGAAGTAAACACCAATCCCATTGTATTTAACCAGTCGTCGAACAACATAACAAAACTACCGCCAGCCGCAACGCACTGACGCGTTTCGACCTTCCATGATCATCATCAGAGTACGACGGCAAACTGACTATCGAGGATCAAACCGCATTGAATATATATGGAAATCAAATTTAGATATGCGGCTCTCACCTCTAGCAGTCTTGCATACATTGAACTTGACTGGAAATGTCGGCTGCACAATTTCTATGCAGTCACGAACATTAACTGTTTGCAGCTTTCGCCACATATACATATATAGGCAATACAATTTAACAATAATTGATTGCGCGGGTGGTGGTAACAATTCTTTAAATCAAGTTTGCGAGCTTGAAGTAAACACCAATCCCATTGTATTTAACCAGTCGTCGAACAACATAACAAAACTACCGCCAGCCGCAACGCACTGACGCGTTTCGACCTTCCATGATCATCATCAGAGTACGACGGCAAACTGACTATCGAGGATCAAACCGCATTGAATATATATGGAAATCAAATTTAGATATGCGGCTCTCACCTCTAGCAGTCTTGCATACATTGAACTTGACTGGAAATGTCGGCTGCACAATTTCTATGCAGTCACGAACATTAACTGTTTGTAGCTTTCGCCACATATACATATATAGGCAATACAATTTAACAATAATTGATTGCGCGGGTGGTGGTAACAATTCTTTAAATCAAGTTTGCGAGCTTGAAGTAAACACCAATCCCATTGTATTTAACCAGTCGTCGAACAACATAACAAAACTACCGCCAGCCGCAACGCACTGACGCGTTTCGACCTTCCATGATCATCATCAGAGTACGACGGCAAACTGACTATCGAGGATCAAACCGCATTGAATATATATGGAAATCAAATTTAGATATGCGGCTCTCACCTCTAGCAGTCTTGCATACATTGAACTTGACTGGAAATGTCGGCTGCACAATTTCTATGCAGTCACGAACATTAACTGTTTGCAGCTTTCGCCACATATACATATATAGGCAATACAATTTAACAATAATTGATTGCGCGGGTGGTGGTAACAATTCTTTAAATCAAGTTTGCGAGCTTGAAGTAAACACCAATCCCATTGTATTTAACCAGTCGTCGAACAACATAACAAAACTACCGCCAGCCGCAACGCACTGACGCGTTTCGACCTTCCATGATCATCATCAGAGTACGACGGCAAACTGACTATCGAGGATCAAACCGCATTGAATATATATGGAAATCAAATTTAGATATGCGGCTCTCACCTCTAGCAGTCTTGCATACATTGAACTTGACTGGAAATGTCGGCTGCACAATTTCTATGCAGTCACGAACATTAACTGTTTGTAGCTTTCGCCACATATACATATATAGGCAATACAATTTAACAATAATTGTTTGCGCGGGTGGTGGTAACAATTCTTTAAATCAAGTTTGCGAGCTTGAAGTAAACACCAATCCCATTGTATTTAACCAGTCGTCGAACAACATAACAAAACTACCGCCAGCCGCAACGCACTGACGCGTTTCGACCTTCCATGATCATCATCAGAGTACGACGGCAAACTGACTATCGAGGATCAAACCGCATTGAATATATATGGAAATCAAATTTAGATATGCGGCTCTCACCTCTAGCAGTCTTGCATACATTGAACTTGACTGGAAATGTCGGCTGCACAATTTCTATGCAGTCACGAACATTAACTGTTTGTAGCTTTCGCCACATATACATATATAGGCAATACAATTTAACAATAATTGTTTGCGCGGGTGGTGGTAACAATTCTTTAAATCAAGTTTGCGAGCTTGAAGTAAACACCAATCCCATTGTATTTAACCAGTCGTCGAACAACATAACAAAACTACCGCCAGCCGCAACGCACTGACGCGTTTCGACCTTCCATGATCATCATCAGAGTACGACGGCAAACTGACTATCGAGGATCAAACCGCATTGAATATATATGGAAATCAAATTTAGATATGCGGCTCTCACCTCTAGCAGTCTTGCATACATTGAACTTGACTGGAAATGTCGGCTGCACAATTTCTATGCAGTCACGAACATTAACTGTTTGTAGCTTTCGCCACATATACATATATAGGCAATACAATTTAACAATAATTGATTGCGCGGGTGGTGGTAACAATTCTTTAAATCAAGTTTGCGAGCTTGAAGTAAACACCAATCCCATTGTATTTAACCAGTCGTCGAACAACATAACAAAACTACCGCCAGCCGCAACGCACTGACGCGTTTCGACCTTCCATGATCATCATCAGAGTACGACGGCAAACTGACTATCGAGGATCAAACCGCATTGAATATATATGGAAATCAAATTTAGATATGCGGCTCTCACCTCTAGCAGTCTTGCATACATTGAACTTGACTGGAAATGTCGGCTGCACAATTTCTATGCAGTCACGAACATTAACTGTTTGCAGCTTTCGCCACATATACATATATAGGCAATACAATTTAACAATAATTGATTGCGCGGGTGGTGGTAACAATTCTTTAAATCAAGTTTGCGAGCTTGAAGTAAACACCAATCCCATTGTATTTAACCAGTCGTCGAACAACATAACAAAACTACCGCCAGCCGCAACGCACTGACGCGTTTCGACCTTCCATGATCATCATCAGAGTACGACGGCAAACTGACTATCGAGGATCAAACCGCATTGAATATATATGGAAATCAAATTTAGATATGCGGCTCTCACCTCTAGCAGTCTTGCATACATTGAACTTGACTGGAAATGTCGGCTGCACAATTTCTATGCAGTCACGAACATTAACTGTTTGCAGCTTTCGCCACATATACATATATAGGCAATACAATTTAACAATAATTGATTGCGCGGGTGGTGGTAACAATTCTTTAAATCAAGTTTGCGAGCTTGAAGTAAACACCAATCCCATTGTATTTAACCAGTCGTCGAACAACATAACAAAACTACCGCCAGCCGCAACGCACTGACGCGTTTCGACCTTCCATGATCATCATCAGAGTACGACGGCAAACTGACTATCGAGGATCAAACCGCATTGAATATATATGGAAATCAAATTTAGATATGCGGCTCTCACCTCTAGCAGTCTCGCATACATTGAACTTGACTGGAAATGTCGGCTGCACAATTTCTATGCAGTCACGAACATTAACTGTTTGCAGCTTTCGCCACATATACATATATAGGCAATACAATTTAACAATAATTGATTGCGCGGGTGGTGGTAACAATTCTTTAAATCAAGTTTGCGAGCTTGAAGTAAACACCAATCCCATTGTATTTAACCAGTCGTCGAACAACATAACAAAACTACCGCCAGCCGCAACGCACTGACGCGTTTCGACCTTCCATGATCATCATCAGAGTACGACGGCAAACTGACTATCGAGGATCAAACCGCATTGAATATATATGGAAATCAAATTTAGATATGCGGCTCTCACCTCTAGCAGTCTTGCATACATTGAACTTGACTGGAAATGTCGGCTGCACAATTTCTATGCAGTCACGAACATTAACTGTTTGTAGCTTTCGCCACATATACATATATAGGCAATACAATTTAACAATAATTGATTGCGCGGGTGGTGGTAACAATTCTTTAAATCAAGTTTGCGAGCTTGAAGTAAACACCAATCCCATTGTATTTAACCAGTCGTCGAACAACATAACAAAACTACCGCCAGCCGCAACGCACTGACGCGTTTCGACCTTCCATGATCATCATCAGAGTACGACGGCAAACTGACTATCGAGGATCAAACCGCATTGAATATATATGGAAATCAAATTTAGATATGCGGCTCTCACCTCTAGCAGTCTTGCATACATTGAACTTGACTGGAAATGTCGGCTGCACAATTTCTATGCAGTCACGAACATTAACTGTTTGCAGCTTTCGCCACATATACATATATAGGCAATACAATTTAACAATAATTGTTTGCGCGGGTGGTGGTAACAATTCTTTAAATCAAGTTTGCGAGCTTGAAGTAAACACCAATCCCATTGTATTTAACCAGTCGTCGAACAACATAACAAAACTACCGCCAGCCGCAACGCACTGACGCGTTTCGACCTTCCATGATCATCATCAGAGTACGACGGCAAACTGACTATCGAGGATCAAACCGCATTGAATATATATGGAAATCAAATTTAGATATGCGGCTCTCACCTCTAGCAGTCTTGCATACATTGAACTTGACTGGAAATGTCGGCTGCACAATTTCTATGCAGTCACGAACATTAACTGTTTGTAGCTTTCGCCACATATACATATATAGGCAATACAATTTAACAATAATTGATTGCGCGGGTGGTGGTAACAATTCTTTAAATCAAGTTTGCGAGCTTGAAGTAAACACCAATCCCATTGTATTTAACCAGTCGTCGAACAACATAACAAAACTACCGCCAGCCGCAACGCACTGACGCGTTTCGACCTTCCATGATCATCATCAGAGTACGACGGCAAACTGACTATCGAGGATCAAACCGCATTGAATATATATGGAAATCAAATTTAGATATGCGGCTCTCACCTCTAGCAGTCTTGCATACATTGAACTTGACTGGAAATGTCGGCTGCACAATTTCTATGCAGTCACGAACATTAACTGTTTGTAGCTTTCGCCACATATACATATATAGGCAATACATTTTAACAATAATTGTTTGCGCGGGTGGTGGTAACAATTCTTTAAATCAAGTTTGCGAGCTTGAAGTAAACACCAATCCCATTGTATTTAACCAGTCGTCGAACAACATAACAAAACTACCGCCAGCCGCAACGCACTGACGCGTTTCGACCTTCCTTGATCATCATCAGAGTACGACGGCAAACTGACTATCGTGGATCAAACCGCATTGAATATATATGGAATTCAAATTTAGATATGCGGCTCACACCTCTAGCAGTCTTGCATTAATTGAACTTGACTGGAAATGTCGGCTGCACATATTCTATGCAGTCACAAACATAAACTGTTTGTAGCTTTCGCCACATATACATATATAGGCAATACATTTTAGCAATAATTGTTTGCGCGGTGGGTAGTAACAATGCTTTAAATCAAGTTTGCGAGCTTGAAGTAAACACCAATCCCATTGTATTTAACCAGTCGTCGAACAACATAACAAAACTACCGCCAGCCGCAACGCACTGACGCGTTTCGACCTTCCATTGATCATCATCAGAGTACGACGGCAAACTGACTATCGAGGATCAAACCGCATTGAATATATATGGAAATCAAATTTAGATATGCGGCTCTCACCTCTAGCAGTCGTGCATGCATTGAACTTGACTGGAAATGTCGGCTGCACAATGTCTATGCAGTCACGAACATTAAACTGTTTGCAGCTTTCGCCACATATACATATATAGGCAATACATTTTAACAATAATTGTTTGCGCGGGTGGTGGTAACAATTCTTTAAATCAAGTTTGCGAGCTTGAAGTAAACACCAATCCCATTTTATTTAACCAGTCGTCGAACAACATAACAAAACTACCGCCAGCCGCAATGCACTGACGCGTTTCGACCTTCCATTGATTATCATCAGAGTACGACGGCAAACTGAATTTCGAGGATCAAACCGCATTGAATATATATGGAAATTAATTTAGATATGCGTCTCTCATCTCTAGCAGTCGTGCATGCATTGAACTTGTCTGGAAATGTCGGCTGCACAATGTCTATGCAGTCACGAACATAAACTGTTTGTAGATTTCGCCACATATACATATATAGGCAATACATTTTAACAATAATAAATTGCGCGGGTGGTGGTAACAATTCCTTAAATCAGGTTTGCGAGCTTGCAGTAAACACCAATCTCAATTTATTTAACCAGTCGTCGAACAACATAACAAAACTCACCGCCAGCCGCAACGCACGGACGCGTTTCGACCTTCCTTGATCATCATCAGAGTACGACGGCAAACGGAATTTCGATAATCAAACCGCATTGAATATATATGGAAATCAAATTTAGATATGCGGCTCACACCTCTAGCAGTCTTGCATAAATTGAATTTGACTGGAAATGTTGGCTGCACAATTTCTATGCAGTCACTAACTTAAACTGTTTGTAGCTTTCGCCACATATACATATATAGGCAATACATTTAAACAATAATTGATTGCGCGGGTGGTGGTAACAATTCTTTAAATCAAGTTTGCGAGCTTGAAGTAAACACCAATCCCATTGTATTTAACCAGTCGTCGAACAACATAACAAAACTACCGCCAGCCGCAACGCACTGACGCGTTTCGACCTTCCATGATCATCATCAGAGTACGACGGCAAACTGACTATCGAGGATCAAACCGCATTGAATATATATGGAAATCAAATTTAGATATGCGGCTCTCACCTCTAGCAGTCTTGCATACATTGAACTTGACTGGAAATGTCGGCTGCACAATTTCTATGCAGTCACGAACATAAACTGTTTGTAGCTTTCGCCACATATACATATATAGGCAATACAATTTAACAATAATTGTTTGCGCGGGTGGTGGTAACAATTCTTTAAATCAAGTTTGCGAGCTTGAAGTAAACACCAATCCCATTGTATTTAACCAGTCGTCGAACAACATAACAAAACTACCGCCAGCCGCAACGCACTGACGCGTTTCGACCTTCCTTGATCATCATCAGAGTACGACGGCAAACTGAATTTCGAGGATCAAACCGCATTGAATATATATGGAAATCAAATTTAGATATGCGGCTCTCACCTCTAGCAGTCGTGCATGCATTGAATTTGTCTGGAAATGTCGGCTGCACAATGTCTATGCAGTCACGAACATAAACTGTTTGTAGCTTTCGCCACATATACATATATAGGCAATACAATTTAACAATAATTGATTGCGCGGGTGGTGGTAACAATTCTTTAAATCAAGTTTGCGAGCTTGAAGTAAACACCAATCCCATTGTATTTAACCAGTCGTCGAACAACATAACAAAACTACCGCCAGCCGCAACGCACTGACGCGTTTCGACCTTCCATGATCATCATCAGAGTACGACGGCAAACTGACTATCGAGGATCAAACCGCATTGAATATATATGGAAATCAAATTTAGATATGCGGCTCTCACCTCTAGCAGTCTCGCATACATTGAACTTGACTGGAAATGTCGGCTGCACAATTTCTATGCAGTCACGAACATTAACTGTTTGCAGCTTTCGCCACATATACATATATAGGCAATACAATTTAAACAATAATTGATTGCGCGGGTGGTGGTAACAATTCTTTAAATCAAGTTTGCGAGCTTGAAGTAAACACCAATCCCATTGTATTTAACCAGTCGTCGAACAACATAACAAAACTACCGCCAGCCGCAACGCACTGACGCGTTTCGACCTTCCATGATCATCATCAGAGTACGACGGCAAACTGACTATCGAGGATCAAACCGCATTGAATATATATGGAAATCAAATTTAGATATGCGGCTCTCACCTCTAGCAGTCTTGCATTAATTGAACTTGACTGGAAATGTCGGCTGCACATATTCTATGCAGTCACAAACATAAACTGTTTGTAGCTTTCGCCACATATACATATATAGGCAATACATTTTAACAATAATTGTTTGCGCGGGTGGTGGTAACAATTCTTTAAATCAAGTTTGCGAGCTTGAAGTAAACACCAATCCCATTGTATTTAACCAGTCGTCGAACAACATAACAAAACTACCGCCAGCCGCAACGCACTGACGCGTTTCGACCTTCCATGATCATCATCAGAGTACGACGGCAAACTGACTATCGAGGATCAAACCGCATTGAATATATATGGAAATCAAATTTAGATATGCGGCTCTCACCTCTAGCAGTCTTGCATACATTGAACTTGACTGGAAATGTCGGCTGCACAATTTCTATGCAGTCACGAACATAAACTGTTTGCAGCTTTCGCCACATATACATATATAGGCAATACAATTTAACAATAATTGTTTGCGCGGGTGGTGGTAACAATTCTTTAAATCAAGTTTGCGAGCTTGAAGTAAACACCAATCCCATTGTATTTAACCAGTCGTCGAACAACATAACAAAACTACCGCCAGCCGCAACGCACTGACGCGTTTCGACCTTCCTTGATCATCATCAGAGTACGACGGCAAACTGACTATCGAGGATCAAACCGCATTGAATATATATGGAAATCAAATTTAGATATGCGGCTCTCACCTCTAGCAGTCTTGCATACATTGAACTTGACTGGAAATGTCGGCTGCACATATTTCTATGCAGTCACGAACATAAACTGTTTGTAGCTTTCGCCACATATACATATATAGGCAATACAATTTAACAATAATTGATTGCGCGGGTGGTGGTAACAATTCTTTAAATCAAGTTTGCGAGCTTGAAGTAAACACCAATCCCATTGTATTTAACCAGTCGTCGAACAACATAACAAAACTACCGCCAGCCGCAACGCACTGACGCGTTTCGACCTTCCTTGATCATCATCAGAGTACGACGGCAAACTGACTATCGAGGATCAAACCGCATTGAATATATATGGAAATCAAATTTAGATATGCGGCTCTCACCTCTAGCAGTCTTGCATACATTGAACTTGACTGGAAATGTCGGCTGCACAATTTCTATGCAGTCACGAACATAAACTGTTTGTAGCTTTCGCCACATATACATATATAGGCAATACATTTTAACAATAATTGATTGCGCGGGTGGTGGTAACAATTCTTTAAATCAAGTTTGCGAGCTTGAAGTAAACACCAATCCCATTTTATTTAACCAGTCGTCGAACAACATAACAAAACTACCGCCAGCCGCAACGCACTGACGCGTTTCGACCTTCCATTGATCATCATCAGAGTACGACGGCAAACTGACTATCGAGGATCAAACCGCATTGAATATATATGGAAATCAAATTTAGATATGCGGCTCTCACCTCTAGCAGTCTTGCATACATTGAACTTGACTGGAAATGTCGGCTGCACAATTTCTATGCAGTCACGAACATTAACTGTTTGTAGCTTTCGCCACATATACATATATAGGCAATACAATTTAACAATAATTGTTTGCGCGGGTGGTGGTAACAATTCTTTAAATCAAGTTTGCGAGCTTGAAGTAAACACCAATCCCATTGTATTTAACCAGTCGTCGAACAACATAACAAAACTACCGCCAGCCGCAACGCACTGACGCGTTTCGACCTTCCATGATCATCATCAGAGTACGACGGCAAACTGACTATCGAGGATCAAACCGCATTGAATATATATGGAAATCAAATTTAGATATGCGGCTCTCACCTCTAGCAGTCTCGCATACATTGAACTTGACTGGAAATGTCGGCTGCACAATTTCTATGCAGTCACGAACATTAACTGTTTGTAGCTTTCGCCACATATACATATATAGGCAATACATTTTAACAATAATTGTTTGCGCGGGTGGTGGTAACAATTCTTTAAATCAAGTTTGCGAGCTTGAAGTAAACACCAATCCCATTTTATTTAACCAGTCGTCGAACAACATAACAAAACTACCGCCAGCCGCAACGCACTGACGCGTTTCGACCTTCCATTGATCATCATCAGAGTACGACGGCAAACTGACTATCGAGGATCAAACCGCATTGAATATATATGGAAATCAAATTTAGATATGCGGCTCTCACCTCTAGCAGTCTTGCATACATTGAACTTGACTGGAAATGTCGGCTGCACAATTTCTATGCAGTCACGAACATAAACTGTTTGTAGCTTTCGCCACATATACATATATAGGCAATACAATTTAACAATAATTGTTTGCGCGGGTGGTGGTAACAATTCTTTAAATCAAGTTTGCGAGCTTGAAGTAAACACCAATCCCATTGTATTTAACCAGTCGTCGAACAACATAACAAAACTACCGCCAGCCGCAACGCACTGACGCGTTTCGACCTTCCTTGATCATCATCAGAGTACGACGGCAAACTGACTATCGAGGATCAAACCGCATTGAATATATATGGAAATCAAATTTAGATATGCGGCTCTCACCTCTAGCAGTCTTGCATACATTGAACTTGACTGGAAATGTCGGCTGCACAATTTCTATGCAGTCACGAACATTAACTGTTTGCAGCTTTCGCCACATATACATATATAGGCAATACAATTTAACAATAATTGATTGCGCGGGTGGTGGTAACAATTCTTTAAATCAAGTTTGCGAGCTTGAAGTAAACACCAATCCCATTGTATTTAACCAGTCGTCGAACAACATAACAAAACTACCGCCAGCCGCAACGCACTGACGCGTTTCGACCTTCCTTGATCATCATCAGAGTACGACGGCAAACTGAATTTCGAGGATCAAACCGCATTGAATATATATGGAAATTAATTTAGATATGCGTCTCTCACCTCTAGCAGTCGTGCATGCATTGAACTTGTCTGGAAATGTCGGCTGCACAATGTCTATGCAGTCACGAACATAAACTGTTTGTAGCTTTCGCCACATATACATATATAGGCAATACATTTTAACAATAATTAATTGCGCGGGTGGTGGTAACAATTCCTTAAATCAGGTTTGCGAGCTTGAAGTAAACACCAATCCCAATTTATTTAACCAGTCGTCGAACAACATAACAAAACTCACCGCCAGCCGCAACGCACTGACGCGTTTCGACCTTCCTTGATCATCATCAGAGTACGACGGCAAACGGAATTTCGAGGATCAAACCGCATTGAATATATATGGAAATCAAATTTAGATATGCGGCTCTCACCTCTAGCAATCTTGCATACATTGAACTTAACTGGAAATGTTGGCTGCACAATGTCTATGCAGTCACGAACTTAAACTGTTTGTAGCTTTCGCCACATATACATATATAGGCAATACATTTTAACAATAATTGTTTGCGCGGGTGGTGGTAACAATTCTTTAAATCAAGTTTGCGAGCTTGAAGTAAACACCAATCCCATTTTATTTAACCAGTCGTCGAGCAACATAACAAAACTATCGCCAGGCGCAACGCAATGACGCGTTTCGACCTTCCTTGATCATCATCAGAGTACGACGGCAAACTGACTATTGAGGATCAAACCGCATTGAATATATATATATATGGAAATTAAATTTAGATATGCGGTTCTCACCTCTAGCAGTCTTGCATACATTGAACTTGACTAGAAATGTCGGCTGCACAATTTCTATGCAGTCACGAACATAAACTCTTTGTAGCTTTCGCCACATATACATATATAGGCAATACATTTTATCAATAATTGTTTGCACGGGTGGTTGTTACAATTCTTTAAATCAAGTTTGCGAGCTTGAAGTAAACACCAATTTCATTTTATTTAACCAGTCGTCGAACAGCATAACAAATCTACCGCCAGCTGCAACGCACTGACACGTTTCGACCTTCCTTGATCGTCATCAGAGTACGACGGCAAACTGACTATCGAGGATCAGACCGCATTGAATATATATGGAAATGAAATTTAGATGCGGAACAACATTTGAAAAGAAATTTAATAGTCCATAGTTAAAAATCCTCAATTGTACCGGTAAAACTCGAAAAAGTTCATTCATTAAATTCGCAAATTTTAATTTTACGATCTACAAATAACTTTCCGTCGCAATCGCTGGAAATACTCTCCGCAAACTTTAGCGTGTGCTGCGCTTGTATTTGAGACATGGGTAAGCAGATTAACAGTGAAATAAACGCAATTTAGTGTATAATTCCAGTTTCGAACACATTGCTCTGCGTACTAAACGCTTCAATCACTGCAAGATGTTTCTTGATCAGAATGAAATAGAATGCAGTATAATTATTTAATTAGACTCAACTCACATATGGTCTATCGAACATTGTGAACAACGGTACTTATAAAAGATACGAAGTACATTTGACTTAGATCAGTATTTACAACAAAATTATTAAAATAACTGTTAATCTATTTAAATATATCCATATATGAAGTATGTGGAGGATGTTAAATCCTCCGCCTTATGTAAAATAACATTGACTGATAAATTTAAACCACCATAGCTGATTGTTAGACGAATTTTATTTAGAAAGAATTTTTCTTTTTATTTTCCAGAACATTCTTTGTTTAAATACTTGATTTTAAATTGTGCGCTATTTTCAGTTTTTGAGTATCTCGCTCCTTGACTGGTATTGTAATTTTGGTCTGCTGCATTTTAACATTTTCTCTAGTAAACGATTACATCATCATCAAATATATTTCTCCATCAATTGCCTTTGTTCTGATATAAAATAACATTGAAGAGGAGCCTTGGAACAGGTATATTTGATTTTATCGTTGGTTCACGTATATATCATAACAGATTATTGCTGAGTGGAACAGCTTTCCAACTTTCACTTTCCGATTGCCTAACAGTAAGTATCGATTTAATTGTTATCTCATATATTCATGGATACCGATATTAAATTTGAGGACACAAGTAGGTTAGTGCAGGACATAGCGGACTTGAACTTAAGTGACGCAAATAATCATATAAGCCTATCAGACTCTACTGTGAATTTTAGGACTTCCAGCGATCTGGCATCTATGGGGCTTACAGACTCGAATAGGTTAGGTGCCTCAACAAGTATATATAAACCAATGCACAATAATTATTCAAAAGTACAATGGGAAGTATAAATAAAAATATTTCTCTTTACAAGCTCTAAGTCGCACTCAGTGTTTATTTAAATTGACTAGAATATAACTTATTAAAATATGGTGTATATGTATCTACGTTTGAAATGCAAACTTTAATAAAATTCATTGTGCCCTTCTTTGTGCAAAACCAAAAAGAAATTTTATCAGATACGAGAAAAATTTCTTTCTCATAATCTCCTCAAGTTTCTACTAATGAACATAAATTTATTTATAAATTGAAAAACAAAACAAAATAGAAATATGTGAACATAGAGAGAGTGTGAAAAACGGGAACCAATCAATTGCGTGCGTCACATCCAGTTCAAGCTCAATGCCTGTACGTGCTTCTTCTGCTTGAATAAATCCGGCTGCCTTATGGATAAACAAATTGCGTCGGTTTTGTACAACCATAAGCTGTAACTGCGCTGAACATGTGACAGCTGTTCTTATTGATGATTTCGACTACTCTCTCACGCATTATTATCTTTTTACTTTCCAATTTATATATAAAGAGACGTTCATTAGTAGATACTTGAAAGGAGATTATGAGAAAGAATGTTTCTTAGTATCTGATAAAATTTCTTTTATTTTGCACATGGTTAGGGTACTATGAAATAACATATATATGTATAATATATATATATATATATATATATAAATAATTATACATAAATAAGCAAATATGCAAATATATACCAAGTAATTTCAAAATTAGCTAATTGATATAATTTAAGTATATCTATAGATTTAACATATACGTTTGCTCAACCAAATTTACCATTATAGTCAAATATCAACAGGTCGTTTGATAATAATTTTTTTTCTATTTAGGCGTTAAGTGTCTTAAACGGTATCTTAGCAGGGGGAATTTCTCACCACTTGGTCGTTAATTGATTCTAAATTGTAGAAGTTTTAGAAAAAGAAAAAAATTGCCAATAATTTTCCTTATGATAAGAAGAGTAAATTCAAATGGCCAAGAACTTGACTTTGTTCCAGAAGACTTCAACACTGCCTTCGTCACTAACTAGACGATAAGATTAACAAAACAAGACAGTAACCTCTGCGCTGGTGCTTTATCGATTTACGTAACTTACCCGGGGAAATTTACATTGACCACTGTGTAAAACAAGCGTTCAAACTGTTGCAAATTATCCTACAAATCTAACTATCAAATAAAATATCAAATTATTGCACAAATTGCAGTAGTCTTTTGCTTTCAAGGGCAAACTTTAGAAACTTTTCTGTAATATAGCGGACGAATATGTCAACACTTACTTTGATATTTTGTGAATACTACTTCGTAAACTCCTAATTGTTAATATTCGATTCTGTGTCGGCGCCAAAATGCAAAAACTTAACTCGCAAAGAATAATATTTTTGATTTGGCACAAGATCTTTCTTAAGACTGAATACCAACGCCGTCCTTCTCGCCATATAGATTTAAATATTACATTTCTTCGAAGTTATAATAAAAATTACGTTGCAGTCGAACTCTTTGTCACGATTTTCGACAAATCTCACATCTCGCATCCAAGATTTCTCCAACTGCCATATTGAAATGGATTAAAATGTCCATCCCAATGATTTTATGCTTTACATCAATAACATCAAAAGTTCCATTTAAATGGCGATAATTGTTCTTATGCCACCAATAGGTCTAAAACCAACTTTACCTCTGTTTGACTTTCGTTGGCAACACAGAGTTAATGATCATACGTAAGGTTATCTATTTCTACCACACCTGATCAAATTATGCGGACCTCTGTGCCTGCGTTGATTTTAAAGTTCAGCTCAATTATTTCATCTCAAATAACATACTTATTGCCTGTAAACCTGGAACTCTATTAATACGATCTCAATTTACGCAGAATCTGATCATACCTGGACTGCTTTTTCTTAATGGAATCCCCGGAAAATGATTTTGAAGATTTTAATGCCTCCTGAATGAGCATATCTTGAAGAATTTACATCGCAACCCATACGACTTCTCCTACCAGTAAGAATTCACCGCATTGTCCGTCGAGATATCCTGTGGGATCTAAATAATATGCGATCACCTGCTATTCACTCTAAATTCCTTCATAACTTATTTGGTTCCTATCTGAATAATATTATCCAAAATCTGACAGTGGTTTTCTGGTGCGGTCAACAAATATAGTATAGGCTCTAGCCCTATTTTCTGCCAACATCACTTGATAATCCAGTGTCATTTCAGTATGGGTATAAAGATACTGGTTAGGCTAATGTAATTGGAATACGTAAAATAGCTTGGCATTCATGACTAACTAGTTGATTTCCTTAGTCCACTGATCACACAAATATTGTTTTCCGTCCTGCATTTAGCTTCAACTATTAAGAAAGCAAGAGCTTACCATTTGATAAATGTTTACATATGACACTCAGATATGTATTCACAAGGTGATGTCTTGCGATGCTCAACTTATCTACTTTTCCACACTTAAGTTGTAATTAAAATAGATTACCTTGATAAATCAGCTTCTTCACTATCACTAATTAATTATATATAGAATATATTTGTTTGACAGTCAATGAACAAATAATCTATGTTGTAAAAACCAAGTTTAGTTCAATTAAAGAACAAGTAATTTTATTAATAGTTTTCTCCGCAGCAATTTTGACAAATGGATTAACTCATTTACACAACAATTTTTCTTCAAAAAATTAACTCTCTTACATTTCCTTAGCAAAGACTATAATGTTGGTATCGGTTACTGAAACAAGAGCCATAGTGTTAGTATCCTTTACAGACTCGGTATATATATTATATAGAGTGAGTTAGCATTGAAGTTGCATTGTCGTTGACTTCAGATTTTCTTAGCTTCACTATTACAGGTTAACACATTCGTCTAGGAGATTGTACCGTCCTATTATTCCACATTCTTCTACCAAATATATAGTGGTTAAAGGGCGTAATACCGGCTCCTACTGATGAGTCGCCAGTAAGCATGAAACGAATATACATGAGATTATACTATCCTTTCATGCTGTCTTAGGTTTATCCTTCTGGTCACAACTGAACTAATTTGTTACTAGGTTTGCAACACCTAATACATACTTAAGTGGAGCTTGTCGGAATTCAGAATATACCTCATAGACAAAAACTCATATAGTTTCTTTGATCTTTTAGTGGAAGAGCTTCAAATGGAATATCAACCCGAATGGATAGTGCAAATGATTGACCTATTATGTCAAGAAATGTTGAGAAAACAATTTTCATTTGAATTATATGATATTAAATGTGAATGCTTTTAGGCTTGATATCTCTCAAGAAATCGCTGATAGGTTATTTATAGCAGAATTACCATTCAAAGTAAGTCCCACGTTAGATGTAAATAAAACATTGAAATAAGAGTGATAAAAGAAGCTAAAAAAATTAGATAGGGTGTGCCAACAACCGGAACCAATGGTGCGTGCTGCAACAAAAGACTCGTACCAAGATCAGAAACCCCGATGAATCTCCAAAACTCTCCTGAACATAGAGAAATAGTTTAGAACCCCACGACGGCATATGAATTTTATGAAACACAATATTAAAAAACCAGTAGAGGAAAGTCATATGCGAGTTGTTAGCAACAAGTAGGTGAATCGGATGATGGTGCTCAAAAACCACGCGAGTGATTCATTTCGCGATGAATGTATGTCGACGTTAGAAAATGCCAGGGCATCGGGTGCAACTGTCCGCACTAAGCTGAAAGCTAGCCAAGAGGAATTTTTAAGGCCATTAAGAGAGGGAATCATCAGACTATCGAAAAATTCATGGACGTCACTACTGCACTAAGTCTCCATATCAACCAGTTCGTACAGAGCCTGCGAAGATTACTGCAAGTTAAATTCAGTGACCAAATCTGATGCATATCCTATTCCCAATACTAACACCTTACTTGACAAACTCAACGACAGCAATATCTTCTCAGTGATCACCACATTCCGGTAGCGCCAGAAGATATTGAAAAGACTGCGGTCATCACTCCATTTGGCCTTTTCGAATATCTTTACATGCCTTTTGGACTTAAGTGTGCTACACAGATATTTCAAAGATTCATGGACAACATACTTCGCGACGACGCCGCTTACTGTATGCCATATCTCAATGACATAATGGTATTCAGTCCAGACTTAGAATCTCATGCCAAGCATCTACGAAATGTCCTCTCACAATTATCTAACCAAGGACTCAAGATTAACTGAAAGAAGACGCAGATGGCAACTACTTCGTTGGACTTTCCAGGGCATCGTATCACGCTACAAAATACACAACTTTTGCCGTCGAAGTCGAATTCACTCAAGAATATCAAGTCACCGAAAACTGTTAGCGAATTGCAGAAAATTTTGGCAGTCCTGAACTACGATCGCAAGACAACTTTATCCGTTGTGTAGACACCTGCGGAATCAAAAAGGACTTAGCAAGAACTCAATCATTTCTTGATTATCTGAAGACGAGGAATTACTTCAACTCGCCATCAACTCGTTAGCAAATGTTACAATGCTGACGCATCCAGATTTTCAACAAAAATTTCTACTCACGACAGGTGTTTTTGAGTTGCTGTTGGAGCCACGTTGGAAGAAGAGATCAACGGAGTTCGGAAGCCTATCAGTTTTTACTCGCGTACTCTCTAACTAGTAGAAATGAGATACGCCACTTTCGGTCGAAAACTCCTCGCAATCTACAACGCAGTGCGCCATTTTATTATCATCATTGGCAGCAGCAGATTTGCTGTTTTCACAGATCATGCACCATTAGTTAGTGCACTTCAAAACGCGACTTCAACTGTCGCTAAGTACCCTGGCAGAGTAAAAAGACAGCTGTCTCGTCTAAGCAAATGGCAATTCGACATCTTTCATGTCAAGAGCAAACAAAACTTCATTGCAGACGCTCTTTCCCGGCCAGACGTCTCGCTAAAACCACCTTTACCGTCGCCATTCACTGTCAAATCCATGACACTCAGTGAACCTGAACTAACGTTATCCCTCCTGCAAACTAGACAGCGCGGTGACACTCATATTCAAAGATCAGAAGCCTGTCACTCCACTAGGTTTGTATGCCGTCTCTGGGAAGGCTTACCTATTATTTACTTCACGGATACACAGCCCAACAAGCCAGTTCTGTCTACCAGCCTTCAGAGAATCGTTTTCAACTCAATTCACTCAATTTCTCACCCAAGAAGCAAGGCGACTGTCCGACTACTTATAGATCGTTTCTGGGGTCACAGGCTCAGGTAGAACGCTAAATGATGGGTCTCCGTCGGTGCCATTTGCCAGAAAAACTAAATCACGCGGCACACTCATTCTAAGTTGCAACATTTACGAAAAACTTCTCGCCTAGCTATCGTCCACATCTACATAGTTCATCTGGCAATGGTTCAAGGTTTCAGCTACCTTCTAACTATAATTGATAGATTTACACGATGGCCTGTGGCATTACCTCTTGGCATCATTTCTGCAGACGAAGTAACTAACGGTTTTATCTCTGCATTATAGTGTTCCCAATGAGGTCATCACTGACAGAGGCACTTGCCTCTCATCGGATGGTGTCAAAACCACCTTGCGGTTCATGGGATGCACCTTACGCCAGACGACTGTCTTTCATCCCCAATCTAATGGAATGGTAGAGCGAATGCATAGGGAACTCAAAGCTGCTTTAGCATCCTTGTTCATTAATGGCAACTGGGTCGATGTACTACCTTTAGTTTTGCTTGGCATGCATTTCCGTACACGTGAATCCATTAAAACGTCTGCATCACTACTCTAGTATGGCATGGATCTGCGCCTGCCTAGTCAGCTCCTACGTGTACTACCCGCACAGGATGACCCACAATATGAATCTACCCACATCCGACTTCATTTAGTTAACATGTATGAACAGCAGTCGAGACATACGCCTCGTCTAGTTTTCGTTCATCCGTAGCTCCACAGCTGCAAGAGAGCACTCGATCGCAACGACGCTGCTGTTGCACCACTACAACCAAAGTATCGTGGTTCATACACAATTTTGCTCAGACAGCCAAAATACTTTATTATCACGCAAGGTGCAACATAAGCATAGACAGGTTGAAACCGCTTATCGAACCGCCTGATCCAGGGGACATACAACCTTCTACACGTGTCTCAGGTTCTATCTGCCTACAATCTCAACCTGGCAATAGATTGCTTTTCTAACACGAGTGAAATTTTTTAAAATTAATTTTTCGTCATTATACGTATCAAATTTTTATCTTTATTCGCACCACTTGTGCTCTACGTCACGTAACGTGACCTCTATGAATCCACATGATTCATTTACTTCTCACACTCACTTGTCTCACGTGGTATAACCAGCTGTTCTTAGCTAACAATTGTGTAGCAGTTTTAAACAGTTCGTTGGTATTATGCCATCTCTACGGCAATGGTTGAGTACACTTTTTTTCGTTACCCCTTGATTTTAATGTATATATTTTTACTTGTAACGTATGGCTCACACCTGTGCTTACACTGCAACATTTAGTAGTTATCAACTTCATATCATGATACAGGCCACATTCAATGCATATCTTAACTTCTTCAGTTGCACAGTGACCACTCTGCAAATATCATTACCACAACGTCGAGCACACACTAGCTTCTTCGGTCGTATTCAAACACATTGAAGGCGATCCAGCCTGCCCAGGTTTCAACTTAAACCTAGCAACTTCAGTAGCAATCTACCTTGAAATCCTTATACTGCGGCTCTCCAAACCTCACACTGCTCTATTTGGCCTCACGCGAGATTACCGGTCACTACAGCTAACTATTTGTGTAGCAATTCCTAGTGGTTATTTTGCATCATTTCATTGTTGAAGCAACTAACAAGCATATATCAGACCAACATTTACGGTACATTTTTTATAGCTATGGGCAGATTAATAATCATTTGCTTAACTGAGTTGGAACTCTGCCCTACATTTCTTAACAAGCCTCGCCAAAAAGAATGTTTTTTTCAGAGAGGAGAGTGATGTAACGGCTCAAGAACGATTCGCTGACATATTTCGTAAATGAAATTCAAATATAATCTACGCGGCACCAATTAAAACAAGCTAAATTTTCCGTTAACCAATGGCGTGCGAGCTTTGGATTTCAACAGTAGATAAACACGGTGCATTTACCATGCTAGTCAGTAGTCACGTTTGATATCTTCTGCGCATTACGTGTACGTGCTGCCTCCTATCATACTGACTTTTCACCTACGCTGACTTCTGGACTTGCTTCACAAGCAGAGTCAATTAGTCACGCCAATCTTGTCGCTGCACAACTAGTGAGACGGAGCAACATCTATTTATTGGATCTCTACGTGTGCCAGTCACCACGGTGTTGTCACAGATATTCAACGAGACAAAACTCAACCTTCACACAGACATTCGCCGCTGATGTCAAATCCACAACAGAAGGAACACCAGCCAGTCAACCACAGCCGGTCTCAAGTGTTTAGGTGTACTTTAAGACACTGCTACATTATATAAATTTCTAGTCAGTTGCCGGAGAGCGCAATTCCGGTCCTAATAAGGACCACCAACAGTACTAACTCTCAAGAGTCTTCTCAACTCAATACTTTGTAAACGTTGTACGGCATTCACTTGAAGCCGGGGTTTTTTACGATAAAAATCATTAAGCAAACATTTAAAGTTGGTATTGGTGATTTTTGGACAGGAATCTTGGATGTACATCAAAAACAGATGGTAGCACATCTAATGCGCAGACTTTTGACACATGATTATCCTGTCTTTTCAATCTTGCTTAATAGTTGAAACTTTCTAAATCAAAGCATTCTGTATTTCAATCGATCACAAATTTTCCTCACATACTTTATTTTGTACCATACTCTGCGTTTAATTTTTGTTCAATCAATGGAAGCAGATTTTGATCAGCACTTTGATATTTATATTTAAAATTTACAGTGGACGTATTTTTTATACTTTACATTTCTATATATTTTAGCTACTTTATGCATTTTTATTGTCCTGTAAGTCACTTTTATACCTGAATATCCTGAATTCTAAGTTAGCTCAGTGTCCATCCGCTGGTCTCACATCTGATGACGTTAGGCTTCTCACTTTAGATAGATCTATTTCAGATTTGGGTTAAAAACTTGAAAGATACGTCATAGACACAAACATTTCCAATAAAAATGTGGAACATATCCGTCTACATCAGTACAAATGACAATCAAGACCACCTCGATCACTCCGTTGATACTCTCCAAAACATTGTTGCAATAATTACCAAAAGTATTTCTATAATTGTAGAAATTGTCTGCATTGTTCAGAGAATTTACCACACGGATGTAAGTTTCCTTGCTTAGATGACCACTCGCAACAGAATCAATTCTTGACGCACAAAATAGGTCAACTTTCAAACAGCTATTGCTGCAATTTATGTTCACTAATTTCGGCCACGCAGGAAATGCCACATAGACAGCAAAATTGATAATGCCATTTGCAATGAATAGCCTATTTGCCTATATGACCCGGTCAATCAGCCAAATCAACTTCTGCATCTTCTAAATTTCAAAATCGGAGAAGAATTCATCGTAGACAAAGGTGCAGCATTTTATGTTCTCAAGGCTGATTCCATGGCCAATATGTCTCTAGGCGTTCTACTCGCAACAGCTGTGGGTGAGCCCATTCCTACATATGGCTGCCGGCATCGCACTCCGAATGTAGGTTTACTACTTAAATTTTCTCACAACGTAATCGTCGCCAAGATCTCATACAAAATCATAGGCCTTGATTTTCTACTGAGATATCCGCTCATTGGTGATCTTGCTAATCAAAAGTACATTTACCACTTCACCGGACTTCAGAAAAGTTGTTGGACACGCCTCCAAAAGTTTGGAGTTGTAGGCTATACAGCTATCTTCTGTGATTATCCAACAGAGATATCAACAACAATTCGAGAACACAAGTCATTGTTTAATCTCAGCAAGTCAGAGTTACGTGTCCCCAACGCGATGTACCATATTTTCACAGCAGAACATCTTATCGCATTTAAAAAGAGACCGCTACGCCAAACTTAATTAACAGCTTCCCAAGAGTTGTTGTCAAGACTATTGGAAAAGGGAATCATTTGACAATAAATAGTTTATGGGCGTCACCATAACACTTGGTCTCTACATCAAACGTATCATATCAAGTTTGTGGAGATTACCGAAATCTCAATTCTGTGACCAAATCCGATGTATATCCCATTCCAAATATAAACATCTTGCTTGAAAAACTCAGCAGGAGCAATTAATTTTCAGAGATTGACCTCAGACATACCTACCATCACATACCGGTAGCGCCAGAAGATATTTAAAAAACTGCGGTCATTCCCATTTTGGCCTTTTCAAATACCATTACATTCCTTTTTGTCTCAAGTGTTCCACTTAGACATTTCAGAGTTTCATGAACGACATAGTCCGCGATGACGCCGCTTACTTTATGTCATATTTCGATGTCATAATGGTTTTTAGTCTGGACCTAGACTGCCATGCAAAGCATCTACAAAATTTCCTCTTACACTTACCAAATCACGGACTAAAGATCAATTGTGACATAACAAAGATTGCAACTACATCCGTGGATTTCATAGGGCATCGTTTTACATCTCAAGGTATACAACCTTTGCCATCAAAGGCACATTCCATCAAAAAAATAAGTTACCTGGGACTTTAAATGAATTACAGATTATTTTGGGCATTCTTAACTAGTATCGTAATTTCCTTTCCGGCCTATAAAAACAACTTTATTAGTTATATAGGCACCTGCGGAATCGAAAACTACTTAGCAGGAACTCCACCATTTCTTGGTCGTCTGAAGACAAGGAATTACACTGCCTTGCCATCAATTCGTTAGCAACTGCCACAATGCTAACCCATCCAGACTTTCAACGGCCATTTCTACTCACAACCGATGCTACTGAATTTTCTATTGGGGCATTTTGGAACAAGAAATCGACGGCTTTCGGAAGCCTGTTAGATTTTCATCGCGTACTCTACAACTAGTAGAAACTAGATACGACAATTTCGGTTGAGTACTCCTCACCATCCATGATGCTGTGCGCCACTTCATCATCATCATTGTCAGAAGAAGATTTTTGGTTTAAACAGATAATTCATTATTAGTTAGCGTACTTCAAAACGCAAATTTAACCGTCTCAAATAACACTGCCAGTGTAGTAAAACAGTTGTCACGTCTGAGTGAATGTCAATTCAACATTTTTCATGCAAAGAGCGAACAAAAAATTTTTGCAGACGCACTTTCCAGGCCAGACGTCTAACTACAACCACCTTCATCTTCGCCATTCTCAGTCACCTCCGTGACTTTCAGTGAACCTGCACTAACGCCATCCTTCCTGCGAACAGAACAGCTCGATAACACTCATATTCAAAGATCAGTAGCTCATCACCCCCACCAAGTTCGTACGCTGACTCTGGGAAAGTTTACCCATTGGTTACTTCACAGGTACAAAGCCACTCCAGCTATTTCTGCCGACAAGCCTTCAGAGAAAGGTTTTCGACTCCATCCACTCTATTTCTCACCCAGGAAGTAAGGCGACTGTCAAACTTCTTACAGATCGTTTCTGGGGTCATAGACTCAGGCAGAACGCTAAGCAATGAGTCTCCGAATGTTATATATGCCTGAAAAACAAGATCACTCGGCACACTCATTCTAATTTGTAGCATTTTTCAAATACTTTACGCCTAGTCGTCGTCTACATGGACATAGTTTATCTGACTCAGGTTCCGGGTTTTATTTACCATTTAACTATGATTGACAAATTTAACCGATGGCCTGCGGCTTAATCTAATGTCACGATATCTGCAGACGGAGTCACTAGTGGGTTCATCTCTGCATGGATAGCCCATTCTGGTGTTTCCAATGAGGTCATTAACGATAGAGTTACTTGCTCCTTATCTGATTGCTTTAAAACTGGAATGCACTTTAAGCCAGGCCACTGCCTACCACTCCAAATCTAACGGTATGGTAGAAATAATGCACAGGGAACTCAAAGCAGCTTTACCATCCTCATCCATGAATGGCAACTGAGTCGATGCACTACCTTTAGTCCTACTTGCCATGCGTTCATGTATATGTGAATCTTTTAGAATGCCTGCGTCTCAATTCGTGTATGACATAGACCTACACATATCTAGTTAGTTTCTATGTTTACTACACGCAGACGATGACCCACAAGTCCAAGCTTCTCTCATTCAACTTAATTTCGTCAACATGTCTGCCCAGCAACCGAGAAATACTCCTTGTCCAGTCTTCGTTCACCCACAGCTCTACAGCTGCCAGAATGTACCCGTTAGTAACGACGCCGCTGCTGCACCATTACACCCTAAGTATTGCAGTTCTCATCCGATTTTGTTCAGACAGCCGAAATATTTCATAATCGTGCAAGGTGCAGCACATATATCGGTAAGCATAGACAGATTGAAATCTGCCACCTAACCGCCTTATCTTTACGATTTGCACCGCTTCTGCATGGGTTTCAGACTCCACATGCCTACATTCTCAAAGTAGTAACAAACTACTTTGCACTAAGTGTAACTGATAAAATTTGTTTTTTTACATTATGTTTTTGTTATTCTACATATCAAATGTTAACATTTTGCGCACCACTTGCGCCCTATTTTACATGACATAATCTCCATGGATCTACATAATTCATTACTTTTTTCACACTTACTTGTCGCACGTGGTATAAGCAATTTTACTTAGCTAACAATTGAACAATTTGAACAGTCCTTCGATATTATGCCATTTCTGCGGCAATGTTCGAGTACACTTTGGTTCTTGGCATTTTATTTTCATGTATTAATTAGTACATCATAATGTTGCACCCTATGGCTTACGCCTGAGCCCATATTTGCTTATTTTAGTGTGGCCAACTATTTAGAGTTAACGCGTTGTGTAGGAGCATTAAGTAGTCACCGGTTTCATATACTATTTTAGGCCATTATCATGAATATCGCAATATCATCAGATGCACAGTACACATTCACCAACTAATATCAGGACCACAAAGTCGAGAACACTTTAGCTCCTTTGGTCGTATTGAACTCTCATTGACAGTGATCCAGCCTGCCCAGGTTATAACTAAAACCTGATAACTTCAGTGGCAATCCACGTTGCAATTTTTACGCTGTGGTTATCAAAACCGTTCACATCGCTCTATTTCTCTTGACGCTAACAATTTGTGTAGAAATTATTAATGGTTATTTTGCATTATATCATTGTTGAAACAATTAAAAATATGCACCTGCCCAGAATTACTATAAATTTTTCATTTACTATGGGCAGAATAATAACCAGTTTTTTAATTGGATTCAAACTCTGCCTTACATTACTAAACAAGCCTCGCCAGGAGGAATTTTTTCATTTACCTTTTCATTTGCCTAGTGATGAAAGAGGTGTAATGGCTGAGATTATTTCGCCGACATATAGTCAAAATTAAATTCAAATTTTAATACTCTGGAAAAATGAAAACACGCATAATTACCATTGATCAATTGCGTGCGACTACGCATCAATATAAACACTATACAGTTACCATGCAATACAAATTCTGCTCTGCTCGTTACGTGTGCAATTAGTCTCATGTAGATAAGTAAATCTCGACTAGTTGTACTGTACAATATATGAACATCTAAAAAGTCCGACTGTAAAGCGTAATAGATTCATCATCAAAAATAGGAAAAATTAAGGTTTAATTCGAGCGTAACATTATGAAAAAAATGAGAACCATGACCAGCAATTGGTTGTATGTATTGTTGACCAACTTTGTAGATGATCCCTTCTGCCGCAATTCTATGGATAGCAATGTTAAGCTTAATATGTACAGACCAGACAACCATTCTGAATGAGTCGAAGAAGCCAAATTTTATTTTAAACTAAAAAGGATGACCGACCCTATAGAAAGGTTTACCTGAGCCGTTAAAAAAGAATCTATTTAGACTCAGATAATTTATTTCTGAGAACGAACCGGCAAATGCTTCTAATTGAAGAACTTCATGGACGATTTTAACCCGAGAGGATTGAACGGATGGCTGACTTGTTACGTCAGGAAAAGATGGGAAATCAACTCCCATCTGAATTTTATGAAAGACTTATTTCAAAATCCATCGGGCTTCATATATCTGTAGAAGTTATAAACAGTATATTTGTAGCAGAATTTCCTGCTAGACTAAGAGCCACCTTAGATGTCTTTGATTCAATGGAGCTAGAGAGGCCAAAAAAGCCCAAAGGGTTTGACAAAGTGTATCGTCAGAATGAACTTAAGTTGTATGCAGTAACAGCAGATTCACGCCTGGAGCAGCAACTCAAATAACTCTCAGAGAGACTGCTGTCCGTAGAGAATGAATTAAATACCCTTCGCAGAGAGGTGGGTTGGATAAAAAACAATAATGAAAGTTCCAACAGAGGTAGGGTGAATTCTCGGAGTCAAAGTTCAAATTCGAAGCATCGGAAAGGCGAATCGCGTGAGGGTGTACAAGGACCACGCGAGTGGTGCATTTCGCATCGTAAATACGCAGAGTTTGGAAAGCGTCAGGAGGGGGATGCACGTTTCCAAAGTTGGGTGGTCCCCGATGGAAAAGAAGTAGTCTTCTTGTAGCCTGGTCTAAGTTGCCGGAAAACTAGTGGAGCCCCCGCTAGTAGGAGCCGTAGGGGGGGTTGCGCACGCAAGGGTCTAATGTCTGCATCATCGAGGCATATTGAAATCGTAAAAGTCAAATTCGGAAGCTTCGATGGAAGAATCGCGCGGTAATACAGTCCGTAAATCTGTTAGATTTCGGCTGGAAAGTTAGCTTAAAGAGGTTGCGGGTTATAGCATCAATAAGTTCGTTATAACAGTTGAACTTACTGTATTAAACTTCTTAATAGACACGGGTGCAGAGGTGAGCATAGTTCGATCCGATGTGGTGGAAATCGATAACCCTACATTCGATTAGCAACTATGGGCTGGTAATAGAATTCCAATTGAGGTTAACAGAGTTTTATCTGAATTGCTGAATTGCACAAGTGGAACACTGCTTAATTCCATCTCCGATATCTTTGCTAATAAATTATTGTAATCCACTTTCATCTATTGTTCTTATTACTCATCATTGAGAAGGATCTCAAATTTGCTTCAGGTAATTGACGTGGATATTTGTTTTCAAGGTCACCACCGTATCGTTCTGTAATCTGTGGATATCAGCGTATCCCGGTAAGCTTAATTAATATAATATATAAATTGCAAGAAATTTAATCCTAATATTATGGCTGGTTTATTAAATATTGAGGATACAGAGCAGTTAGCAAGTGGACTTAAGGAATGTAGTTTAAAAGATAGTTCAGAGGAACTTAAGTGTTCCAAATTAGATGATCATACCGCATATATGGATTATCCGGGCCTGGCATCTCAGAGGCTCTCTTATGGTAGCGACCAAAGGGCCTCTACATAATGATTATATAATACATAACATTTCAATTTTAATAATACAAAAGCTTGGACATAAAAATCTTCAATAAATAATGTTGCTGGTAATAATTATCCTTGTCTTTTATTCAACCATGAGAAAGTATTATCATAATCAAAATTAAAAATATCAGCAGGATTGTAGACTTTTTCTAGTTCAGTAGATAAAAAGAATGCTCAAAGTGTGCTTTGACCATTTGCGTGCGAGTTTGCACCTACATAAACACGATATAATTACCTCGCAACACAAGCTTACCTCTGCCAGCTACGTGTGATTTCTGTCGTCTTCTATCACTGACTATCTGCGCCGAATATTCTATTTGCGCTTCCGACGCTGAGCTACTTTTCGATAGTCTTTCAGTCATGCAAAACCCCTAGTTTTTGCGCATTCAGTCATACATAATAGATAATCTATTAATCGGATTCTCTACGTGTGCCAGCCACCTTGGTAATGCTGCAAGTCTAGAACTTCAAACAGCAACTAACACTTTCTACTTCGACAATTCTTCATATTCAGGTGTGTCTAATCAAAGAATCACCAGCCAACGATTATGAAGCGAAAACAAGTGTCTGGATAGACTCTTAGACTCTCACGCTGCAAATATTCATTAACTCTAATGGCATTTTGTGGTTAATAATATTCTGGCTTTCTTAAGGGCCATCAGCAGAAACTGCTGTCTCTGTTTCTTTATTTGTCTTCTTAGTTACGTCGCACGGTTCTTCTTCCACCCGAAGTGTTACACTTCTATCTTTAGCAATATTTTGTAACGACACAAATTAATGGCCGACATATTGCGTAAATTAAATTCAATTTTATTTACGTTGCACCAATGAGAAAAAAGCGAAACTTGCCGTTTAACCAATAGTGTGCAAGTAGGCATGGCATGCTATTTAAGCACGGCAATTTACCATGCAAGTCAGTTGTGGCATTTGCATTCTACCTTGCTTCACGCGTGTGCGTTCTGTCGGCTGTCAATACCTACGCTGGTGATTTGATAGTTTCACCAACAACTAACTACATCCGTGACTCAACTTGTTGCGGTATACCCAGAGAGACGAGCCAATTAAGTGCAGAACCTGCAGGACGTTATCCACATCGTGATTACAGCTCAACCACGGGAGCGACAACTCAACCAGAGTCCACCCAAGGCTCTAGGACATCTTCACACTCTGAAGACTTCAGGAGAACGCATTACCAGGCCCTCTTAAGGGCCCCCTATCAGTAACTAATCTCTATTCAGAGCACCTTAACCGAGTTTGTAACGTCGTACGGCATTTACTTGAAGCCGGGGCGTTTACAAAATTGGCGACCGCGCCAGGATATTGATTATTGTTCTGATTTTTTTGGTATAAATAAAATTGACTTCCTTTTTCATCTATTTGGGATAAAAATCGATTAAGATTTGCGTTTTATCTACCGTGATCGTGGTCTTCTGGGAATTCTGTTGGGTATATATTCGTGGATTTGTGGTGAATTTTTTTGGGGGGTATAATAATAATAATACGGGGCATCTGTTCGTCTTTCCTACGTACAAAACGGCACCGTACGTACTCGACAGGCTCAATTGCGGATTTTTGGAAGAAGTTACTTCGACGTGCTTTTGTTCTGCGCTCATTCAACTGTGGAAGCTGTTTGTGGGTAAGCGTTTCGTTAAAGTATATTTATACATTTTCATATTGCTTATAAATTTATGCTTTTAAGATCCCGTAAGATTGTTAAAATGTCAGGTCCAATTTTAGATATTGATGTTCCTGTTTGGGATGGAGATAGTGAGCTATTCTTTATGCGCGTAGACTCCGCTTTCTCCCCGTTTCCTGATTATGACAGTCATCAAAAACTGTCGAAGGTTTTTGCTAAACTACCTTCTGAATTGCAGCGACGGATTTATCCTAAGCTTGAGGCCATTAGGAAGCTACCTAATCCCATTTTGGGCCTACAAAACGAGGTAGAATCCTTGCTTGGACCCACGGAAACTGAGCAGATAATAAACAAATATGCGCAGTTAGATATGCCAAATCTTGGCCCCATCGAAATACTGAGGGAATTACGGAAACGTTGGTATAAAACCAACATTTCTGACCATGAGGCTAAGGTTGTTTTTATTAACAATCTTCCCCAAACATTAAAACTCTTTGCCAGACAGCTCCCCAACACTCTCTCTATAGATGACTTATCTGAGAGATGTGAGTTAGAATATAGGGTTTTGGAACCCAAAGTGAATCCATCATCCTTTTCTTCACCCCCGCAAGATGATAGAATCTCCTCTTTAGAGAGAACAGTGGCGAACATGGCCAAAGTTCTAGAAGGATTGGCCATTACCAAATCCGAGCTAAATCAAGTGAATGCTCGACCAAAATTCGTTTCCAAGTCAAATTATAATGGTAGGCGGCGATCGAGATCTCCGCAATCCTTTAATAAATATGCTCCAAAGAACTGGTGTTATAACCACCAGAAGTTTTTTATGCTTGCCAAGTTTGTCTTTGTCGTTCCGAAGAATTTCCGAATGAGTGTCAATTTCCACAGCTGACGGAGAGGACAACAGACCGCAGGCACAAGGGTGCATCAGTATCGGGAAACGTCTGGCGCAGGAAGTAGAAGACCGTACTTTCTGCACATCAACGGCATCAACGGCGCTACAGGGAAGAAGCCAACTACAATCCGACATCCCTGTCGACTCTTTTCGTCCAAATATCAACACTTTACTTGAAAACTCAACGGCAGCAATTTCTTCTCAGTGATTGACCTCAGACAAGCGTACCATCACATACCGGTAGCACCAGAGGATATCGAGAAAACTGCAGTCATCACTCGATTCGGCCTTTTTGAATATCTTTACATGCCTTTTGGACTTAAGTGTGCTACTCAGACATTTCAAAGATTCATAGACAACATACTTCGCGACGACTCTGCTTATTGTATGTCATATCTCGATGACATTATGGTATTCAGTCCAGATCTAGAATCTCATGCGAAACATCTACGAAATGTCCTCTCACGCTTATCCAACCACGGACTCAAGATCAACTGTGACAAGACGCAGATTGCAACTTCATCCGTCGACTTCTTAGGGCATCGTATCACGGCCCAAGGTATTCAACCGTTGCCGTCAAAGACGAATTCAATCAAGAATATCAAGTCACCAAGGACTGTGAGCGATTTGCAGAAAATCCTGGGAGTACTAAACTATTATCGCAAGTTCCTTCCGGGCCTTTCAAAACAACTTTATCCTTTGTGCAGGCACCTGCGGAACCGAAAAGGACTTAGCAAGAATTCCATCATTGCTTGGTCATCCGAAGACGAGGAATTACTTCGACTTGCCATCAACTCGTTAGCAAATGCCACAATGCTAACGCATCCAGATTTCGAAAAGCCATTTCTACTCACGACAGATGCTTCTGAATTCGCTATTGGAGCCACTTTGGAACAAGAGATCGACGGAGTTCGGAAGCCTATCAGTTTCTACTCGCGTACTCTCCAACCAGTAGAAACGAGGTACGACACTTTCGGCCGAGAACTTCTCGCCATCCACGACGCAGTGCGCCATTTTATCAGCATCATTGGCAGTAGCAGATTTGTTGTTTTCACAGATCATGCACCACTAGTTAGCGCACTTCGAAACGCAACTTCATCTATCGCCAAGTACCCTGCCAGAGTGGAAAGACAGCTTTCTCGTCTAAGCGAATGGCAATTTGACGTCTTTCACGTCAAGGGCAAACAGAACTTCATTGCAGATGCCCTGTCCAGGCCAGACGTCTCTCTACAACCACCTTCGCCGTCACCATTCACTGTCAACTCCGTGGCACTCAGTGAACCTGCACTAACGCCAACTCTCCTGCGAACTGAACAACGCGGTGACATTCACATTCAAAGATCAATAGCCCGTCACCCAACCAAGTTCATATGCCGTCTGTGGGAAGGCTTACCAATTGTTTACTTCACGGGTACGCAGCCCAACAAGCCAGTTCTGCCGACCAGCCTTCAGAGAAAGGTTTTCGATTCAATTCACTCAATTTCTCACCCAGGAAGCCAAGCGACTGTCCGACTTCTTACAGATCGTTTCTGGGGTCACAGACTTAGGCAGAATGTTAAACGATGGGTCTCAGAGTGTGCAATTTGTCAGAAAAACAAGATCACACGACACACTCGTTCTAAGTTGCAACATTTTCGGTCTACTTCTCGCCTAGCCATCGTCCACATCGACATAGTTCATCTGACAAAGGTTCAAGGTTTCAGCTACCTTCTAACTATGATCGATAGATTTACACGGTGGCCTGCGGCATTACCTCTTGGCACCATTTCTGCAGACGAAGTAACTAACGGTTTTATCTCTGCATGGATATCCAATTATGGTGTTCCCAATGAGGTCATCACGGACAGAGGCACTTGCTTCTCATCTGATCGTTTCAAAACCACCTTGCGGTACATGGGATGCATCTTACGCCAGACGACTGCCTACCATCCCCAAGCTAATGGCATGGTAGAGAGAATGCATAGGGAACTCAAAGCAGCTTTAGCATCCTCGTCCATTAATGGCAACTGGGTCGATGCACTACCTTTAGTTCTGCTGGCCATGCGTTCCCGTACTCGTGAATCCATTAAAACGTCTGCGTCACAACTCTTGTATGGCATGGATCTACGCCTGCCTAGTCAGCTCCCACGTCTACTACCGGCACAAGATGACCCACAAAACGAAGCTACCCGCCTTCGACTTCATTTCGGTAACATGTCCGAACAGCAGCCGAGACACACGCCTCGTCCAGTCTTCGTTCACCCACAGCTCCACAGCTGCAAGAGAGTACTCGTTCGCAACAATAATGCTGTTGCACCACTACAACCCAAGTATCGCGGTCCTTACCCGATTTTACTAAGACAGCCAAAATACTTCATCATTATGCAAGGCGCTACACCGACATCAGTAAGCATAGACAGGTTGAAACCGTTTATCGAACCACCTGATCCTGAGAGCGTTCAACCTTCTACACACGTCTCAGGCTCCGTCTGCTCACAATCTCAATATCCTGATTTGTATAACGCGTAATTGATTTTTTTAAACATTAACATTAACTATCAAAATTTTTTTAACCTTTCGTTATTTTTCGTATTTGTCTCACGTGGCATAACCAGCTGTTCTTAGCTAACAATTGTGTAGCATTTTTGAACAGTTCTTTGGTATTATGCCATCTCTGAGGCAATGTTCGTGTACATATTTTTATGCAGTTACCTTTGATTTTAATGTATATATTTTTACATTATAATGTATTTCTCACACATGACATTACACTGCCTATTTTGGTATGACCAGCTACTTAGAGCTAACGCTTTCGTGTAGCAACACTAAGTAGTGATCAGCTTCATATCATGGTACAGGCCACTTTCAATGCATATCTCAACTTTATCAATTGCACAAAGACCACTCTACAAATGTCATGACCACAACGTCGAGCACTCTAGCTCCTTTGGTCGTATACAAACACATTGACAACGATCCAACCTGCTTAGGTTTTAACTTAAACCTGGCAAATTCAGAGGCGATTTACCTCGAAATCTTCACGCTGCGGCTCCCAAAACTTACACTGCTCTATTTTGCCTCACGTGCTATGACCGTCCACTAGAGCTAACAATTTGTGTAGCAATTCCTAGTGGTTACCTGGCATCATATCATTGTTGAAGCAACCAACAAGCATATTTAAGCCCAGCACTTATGGTTCATCATATTTTTGCTTAACTTGGTTCGAACTCTGTCATGCATTTCTTATCTAGCCTCGCAGAGAGGAATTTTTTTTCTTTTTTTCAGAGAGGAAAGTGTTGTAACGACACAAATCAATCGCCGACATATTGCGTAAATTAAATTCAAATTTATTTACGTTGCACCAATGAGAAAAAAGCAAATTGCCGTTTAACCACGTTTAACCACGTTTAACCAATAGTATGCAAGTACACATATTGCATGCTATTTAAGCACGGTAATTTACCATGCAAGTCAGTTGTGGCATTTGCCTTCTACCTGCTTCACGCGTGTGCGTTCTGTCGGCTGTCAATACGTGTGCGCTCTGTCGGCTGTCAATACCTACGCTGGTGATTTGATAGTTTCACCAACAACTAACTACATCCGTGACTCATCTTGATGCGGGATACCGGAGAGACGAGCCAATTGAGTGCAGGACCTGCAGGACACCATACACAACGCGATTACAGCTCAACCACGGGAGCGACGACTCAACCAGAGTCCACCCAAGGCTCTAGGACATCTTCAACTCTGAAGACTTCAAGCGAACGCATTACCCGGCCCTCTTAAGGGCCCCATATCAGTAACTAATCTCTATTCAGAGCACCTTAACCGAGTTTGTAAATGTCAAATGGCATTTACTTAGCCGGGTGTTACACTAGTGTGGAGGAAGAAAAATCCTCCGCCAAATGTAAAATAACAAAAACTGACATATTTAAACCACCATGGCTGATTGTAACGAATTTTATTTAAAAAGAATTTTTTCTTTTTATTTTACAGAACATGCTTTGTTTAAATACTTGACTTTGAATTGTGCGCCATTTTCAGTTTTCGAGTGTCTCGCACCTCGACTGGTCTTAACATCTTTTGGTCTGCTGCATTTTTAACATTTTTCTCTAGTAACAAAATACATCTCAACAATATATTTTTCTATAATTGCCTTTTGTTCTGATATTATATTGTAACACGCGGACATTCGATGTCAATCGACTGAAAACACTTGATTACGACGGAACCCTACTGCAGTGCAAAATAACTGACGTGGGCCCTCGGCCGTTTATACCTGAAAAACTCCGTCACAAGATCTTCGAAGTCTACCATTCATTGAGCCACCCATCTGGCGAAGCATCAGTAGAAATTCTATCCAGAACGTATTTTTGGCCTGGCATGCGACGAGATATCAAGATGTGGTCAAAGCAATGTCTAGAATGTCAGAAATGCAAAGTGGCGAGACACACCAAAACGGCGCCACAAGTCATTCAAGTGCCCAAAGTCCAATTTAAGCACATACACGTTGATCTGGTAACCTTACCTGTCGTGAACAACATGCGATATCTACTGTCAATACACGACCGCACCACTCGATGGTATGAGGCCATACCACTTCCATACATGAAGCAAGAAACTGTCAGTTATGCTCTAGAGCTCAATTGGTTCGCTCGGTTTGGTGTTCCAGCTGAAGTGACAACCGATCGTGGCGCACAATTCCTCGGAGAAGAGTTCGCAGCCCTACTGCAATACTACGTTGTCAAACACTCCGTGACCGCGGCTCGCAACTCGAGAGCAAATGGTTTCGTTGAAAGGCCACACCGAGAACTGAAAGCAGCGCTCAAGGCTAGCCCAAAAGGTAATTGGCTTGTGGCTCTACCGAAAGTACTCCTATCAATGCGTACAAGACCTCGTGAGCCGATCAAATGTAGCTCCGCTGAAATGGTATTTGGCGAATGTCTACGGCTGCCTGGCGGACTAGTCCGATCACGCTCTGAAACTGCATTAACGATGAACGATCCGACATTTCTGTTTCCACTTCGCAGTTTTCTACAGTATAACGCTCAGAATCGGCCGATCTGTCCTACACGTCAGCAACATGGCCCAATCTATAAACGCAAAGATTTGATAGCTGCAAATGGTTCTTCATCAACAACGATATGTATAACAGGATTTTAACCAAACCGAAGCGCGGTCCTTATCGTGTGTTAGATTGACGTCAGAATTACATCATTCTGGAGATTAATGGCGAAGCTGAAGCGGTCTCCAAGCACAGACTATCCGCAGCCGACGTTGATCCAGATGACCCGCTGTTTCGCGATGTAGACCTATCAGGCGGTGAAGAAACGAGAACGCCACCCCCAGACAGTCTTGCTGACAACGGATTGACGCCCGACATCCCATTAACAACCGAGCCAACTGAAGCCGTCACGCCAACGCGAGATATAGAAGAACCAGAATCAGTGTTGTCAGAGCCAAAATCAGTCATTACACGGTACGGCAGAGCAATAACACTTCCTGGAAGGTTAGCCCCCTTCATGGTGTACTAATTTTCATTGTCGGGGGGGTGTATGTAACACGCGGCTCCGTGTTACAACCCAACGAAGGTCAATTTTTACAAACGCTGTGCTCTTTAAGGTCAAATATTCTAACTCTGTCCTTAAACAATATTTCTCTTAGCTGTGATTTTAGGAACAATCTCTTTTAGTCTCAAGCAGTTTTAATCGATATTTCTTGAACTGCAATTTTATTTGTAATTAAGTGTTTTTATAAAAGAAACAGAACCGCGCTCGAAACGGAAAAAACACGCGGTGGACTATTGTGTCTCAGTGAACTTATTTCGCTTAGTTGCAGAAGTTACGCATTGGATTTACTGTGGTTATCTATCCGAACTTCAGAGAATAATGGATTAATATAATAACCTGAGGATAAAACACTGTACTAAATATTTGTGAATTTTTTGTCATTGAAGTCGTTATACGGATTATACAGAACATTTTTCTTTATAACATAAATCATTTTACCATGTTCAGATTATCATGTGTTTTCAATCATTTGATTATGTTCATTCCAATCCAGATATTTGTGTAAGAATAACTTCTTGTGCGCAAAACACTATTCTTCATAAACATAAATCATTTTAACTTTTGTTGTCTAGAAGACGGAAAATTTAGTTTAACTGTGAATAGTGTTAAAGAACTATTCTGCATAAAATCTGTTTTTGCAGCTGACCAACATATATTCAATTTGAATTAACTGTGAATTATATTACTGTTTGCAACATAATATCTAATATACGTATGACCAGATGTTTTTGCCTTCTCACATCAACCATCCGAAAAAGATCAGAGACTGATTAGGCGCACGCGTAATAATAATAGCCACCATTGATATGGAGGACGGGTATAAAATTCACGAACTAGAATGCAACCCCGCGAAATACCCCAACAATATCACACAGAAAAGGGACTTTCTGGAACAGGTAATTTGATTATTCTGTTTTTCACGTATATCTCCTTCCAGATTATTTGTTCAGGAATTATTACGATACAACTTTCGCATTCCGATTGCCTAACATTAAGTGTCGATTTAGTTGTTTAACTAATAAGACATGGAGACCGATATTAAATTTGAGGACACAAGTAGGTTAGTGCAGGATATTGCGGAATTGAATCTAGCAGATTTAAATGGAAATATAAGCATATCAGACTCTACTGTGAATTTTAATACTTTAAGCGATCTGGCATCTATGGGGCTCTCAGATTCGAATAAGTTAGGGGCATCTACAAAATTTGGCGACCGCGCCAGTCCAAGACTTTTAATTCTACCGCAGTACAAATCAGAAAAACATTCAAGTTGGGTAGGAGATGCCCAAATGATATTTAGTGCTTATAATATTGTAAATCCAATGGAGAAATTTGTTGCAGCATGGATGGCATTGCCTGAAAATTTCCGAAATGCCTTGGAAAATTTCAGAGACAGAACTGTGGAAGAAAAGCCGTACAATGCATTTGAGTTATTAATGGCTGAAATTCAACAGAGATATCAGCCTGGAAGATCAGCGCAAATGTGCGAATTATTACGCTTAGAAAAAATGGGGCGTCAATTACCGTCCGAATTTTATGAACGCTTTTGCACAAAAGCTTCCAGGTTGAATATATCTAGAGATGTAGTCAACTCCATTTTCACAGCTGAGCTACTAATTAGGCTTAGAACAACATTGGAAGTATTTGACACAATGAGCATTGATTGGCCAACTAAACTCAGAGGGTTAGACGGCGTGTATAAACAGCAAGAACCACAAGTACATGCTGTAATAGCAGATTCTGTCACGATGCAGCCAGTCAGGGCAGATGCCGAAAACAACCTGACTATACAAGAAACCTTGCGTTTCTTATGTAGAGAAGTTGCTAGTTTACGTAGTGAAATTGCACAAATTCAGAGTCAGGATAGGTACACTAGACGTTGAGGGAGTCACTCGCGACAACGCTTCGAAGGGCCACGCGGATGGTGTAAGGCACATTGCGAGTACGGACGCAGTGCGAAGTGCGAAGGTGAAAATTGTATATACCCGCGATTAGGTGGACCCAGATGGAAAGGAAGCACTAAACCGGTAGAGAGAAATCCATCACCGGGAAAAGGATAAAACCCCCGCTAGTGGGAGCCGTAGGGGGGGTTCCATTGCAAAGGCTCCCAGATATGCCTTTAAAAGGCATACTCAAAGCAAAAGATGTGATTAGATCAAATAGCACCGAAGAAGAAGGCAAGAGGTTCAGATTCTTACTAAGCGGAGATCTGGAAAACATTGCCGGATTGTCCAGCAACAAGTTCATCATTAAAGATTAATTATCTGGATTAGATTTTCTTATCGATACGGGTGCTGAGGTAAGCATAGTTAGGTCAGACGTGGTGGAAGCAGATTGTCCCACATTTGATTATCAACTATGGGCCGCTAACGGTAGTCCGATTGGAGTAAAAGGGATGAAAGAAATGTCGGTAATATTAGGCCAGAAATCTTCCTTCCGATGGAATTTTCTAGTAGCCGATGTCAAGGACCATATCATTGGCATGGATTTATTGACACATTTCAAGCTGACATTAGACCCCAAGGCTAGGAATATCGCAGAAGGCGAAGGGATATCAACACCTACTGATTCTAACACATCGGCAGTTAGAACGGTTCTTTTACCTCGTCCAACGATCGCACATAACTTTGCCGTTATAATCGAGAAGCAACTAGCAGTGTTTCAACCTTTCAGTGCCAAAAGGATAGGTTTGAAGACAGGAGTAGAACACCAGATAGAATTGGTGGTTCCGTTGCCTTGTTCACCAAAGGCTCAACCATTGGCACAACACAAGCAACAGGTTGCTTTGTCAGAATTTCACCAATTGCGCAAAGAGGGGATTTGTAGAAGGTCAAATTCCAATTTTTCTTCCCCAATAGTGGTAGTTCCCAAACCTGAACCGGGTCAATGGAAGGTTTGTGGGAATTATCGTCTATTAAACTCAGTGACGAAGGGTGATTCTTATCCTCTCCCTAACCAGAGTACCTTACTCCGAGATATAATGGGATATGAGGTTTATTCAACTTTAGATCTCCAGAAAGCGTTCTATCAGATACCAATGGAGGAAAGTTCGATACCACTCACCGCAGTCAGATTTCCAGGAGGGGGATCGTATGAATTTCTTCGAATGCCTTTTGGTATGAAGAATGCCAGTCAGAAATTCCAGCGTTTGGCAGAAGAAATCCTTCAGAGTTGTCCATTTGCGAGGGTATATATAGACGACATAATAATTTTTAGTCGCTCACGAGACGAACATCGTACGCATTTGGAAACGGTCTTGACCAGGCTGGAACAATATGGATTAGTGGTCAAACCTAATAAGAGTAATATCGGTTGCTCTTCAGTTAAATACCTTGGTCATATACTTTCCAAAGACGGAATTAAACCTTTGGAAGATAAGATCCAAGCCATAAAGGACGTAACGGAACCCCGAACCGTACGCCAGTTGCGAAGGTTCTTGGGCATGATCAGCTATTACCGTCGATTCATTCCAGGTCTAGCCGGAATTCTTGGATCGTTAACACGCCATCTCACTCGTGAAAAGAGCACGATCAAGAAATCTTGGCCTATAAACTTGAGTCCAGAAGACCGAGAAAATTTCCAAAAGGCCAAGGATATGTTAAGTGACGTAACCACATTAGCACCTGTAGATTGGGACCTTCGAGCTAATCACAGATGCCTCAGATGTTGTATTAGGGGCAGTGCTACAGCAAAGAGATCAGGACATAGTAAGACCGATTGGGTTTTATAGCCGTAAGCTTAATGATTGAGAAAAACGTTATGATACGATTGGCAAAGAGCTTCTAGCAGTGTATGCCGCAGTGCTACACTTCGAGCATTACTTAGATGATCATAAGTTTAAGTTATTGACCGATCATAAGCCATTGATCAGCATAATTGGTAAAACAACTAGGCTTAATTACTCTCGTAGAGTTAATTCCTAAATAACACGGTTATCAGATTTCGATTTTACTGTGTCTCATATTGCTGGTAAGGAGAATGTGGTAGCCGATGCACTTAGCCAACCGAATGAAGCTGATGCCGAGCTGATATTTCAAGGTCCATTGAAGAATTTAGAAAATTCGATGCCTGATTTAGTTAGTCAAATCGAGGAAGCGCAAGGATCGGATCCCTTTACATTATTTTTGTCCAAAAGGCCAGGATATGTTCATAAGCTCATAAGTGGTAAGTAGTTGTTATGCGAAACGTTTAGAAGTCAACCACGACCATATGTTCCGTTGGAGTTACGCGCCAAGATTATCCAAGTGTTACATGACATGGGTTATCCATTCATTAGAGCCACCATTCGATTGATCAACGACAGGTACGTATGGCCGCACATGTCTAAAGACATACGGGTATGGGTAAGCGCCTGTGCCAAGTGTCAAACGTGTAAGGTATGGAGACATACCAGAACCGAGATAAGGAATATTGGGATACCAATTGGACGGTTCAGACACGTACACATAGACATTGTCGAGATGCCTGAAGTAAATGGAAACAAATACTTGCTGACCATGGTAGATAGATTTAGTCGTCAATTTGAAGTGGCGATTTTAAAAGACATGACAGCGCAAGAAGTCTTGTTTGCGTTTCTACATAATTGGATATCGCGTTATGGTGTTCCGGAAAAGGTCACTAGTGATCGTGGTAGTCAATTTATGTCCGAGCTTTTCGTAAGATCCCTCAACATCATGGGAACCACTGTATTACATACTAGCGCGTATAACCCACGAGCGAATGGGATGGTAGAAAGGCTTCATCGTGAACTGAAAGCTGCATTAAGGTGTACTAGTGGAACAAGCTGGATACACGATCTTCCTATAGTACTACTCGCCATGCGCAACAGATATAGGGCACAATTAGGTACTTCAATAGCAGAACTGGTTTATGGAGAACCATTAAGGTTGCCTGGAGATCTTCTAATAGAAACTCCAAGTAGTCTTGATTGGGCTTCTAGTTATGTAGATTGGTTCGTAGGAGCACTTAGAGATAAGATGTGTCGTTTAGCTCCGACCAAGACTAGAAAAGCTAAAACCAAATGCTATGTGTCCTCTGATCTAAAATCGGCTTCGCATGTGTATATAACTAATGAAAATAGGAAGAACTGCCTGGCAACATTTTATAAAGACCATACAAGGTCAAGAGGATGACTGACAAGAATGTCATCATAGAAATAAATGGCATTGAGGATTGTGTTACGTTGGATCGTTGCATTCCCCAGTTTATCTGGATAGACGGTATCACTGAATTAACAGATGCGTTGAATGACCGTCGTTCCATGGGCGAAACTGATGTGTGCAATTCCACCATACAGGCACATAATGAAATGCAAAACTCAGAAGACGCGTTGTCTAATATAGCAAAATCTTATTCTACTAGTTCACAGCATGAAAACTATTTGGCAATACCAGATGATTTGAAGAATCAATGAAGACTGTACCGGGCGAGATGACGACTTCAGGGGCGCCATTATGCACAACTTGTTCTGGATGAGTGCCACGTCAGCCGAAGAATCACGACTACGTCTATTACTAACCCTGTTTTTTGAGAAGGTGGTGTATGTGGAGGAAGATAAATCCTCCGCCAAATGTAAAATAACAATAACTGACATTTTTAAACCACCATGGCTGATTGTAACGAATTTTATTTAAAAAGAATTTTTTCTTTTTATTTTCCAGAACATTCTTTGTTTAAATACTTGACTTTGAATTGTGCGCCATTTTTAATTTTCGAGTGTCACGCACCTCGACTGATCTTAAAACTTTTTGGTCTGCTGCATTTTTAACATTTGTCTCTAGTAGCACGAATTCATCTCAACAATATATTCCTACTATAATTGCCTTTTGTTCTGATATTATATCACACAGAAAAGGGACGTTCTGAAACAGGTAATTTGATTATTCTGTTGTTCACGTATATCTCCATCCAGATTATTTGTTCGGGAATTATTACGATACAACTTTTGCATTGCAATTGCCTAACATTAAGTGTCGATTTAGTTGTTTAACTAATAAGACATGGAGACCAATATTAAATTTGAGGACACAAGTAGGTTAGTACAGGATATTGCGGAATTGAATCTAGCAGATGTAAATGGAAATATAAGCATATCAGACTCTACTATGAATTTTAGGACTTCAAGTGATCTGGCATCTATGGGGCTCTCAGACTCGAATAGGTTAGGGGCACTGTTTACACGTTGTGTCACTATGCAAACATAGTGCTAAGCATCGACATTTCTATAAAAAAAGTTTAATTATTGTAAACGCCCCGGCTTCAAGTAAATGCCGTACGACGATACAAACTCGGTTAAATTGCTATGGATATAAAGTTATTGTTATGATAGGGGGTCCTTAACAGGGCCGGTCTTGCGTTCTCCGGCAAATGCCGAGAAAGATCCTTCAGAGTTAAGATGTCCTAGAGCCTTGGGTTGACTCTGGCTATGGTTCCCTCTGTTGTTGCGTTGTAATCTCGATGTGGAAACTTCGTTGAAGTTCTGCATTATTTGGTTCGTCTCGCTGGTTGTACAGCAACACGATATTGCCAATTGTTGGTGAAGACAATCCAATAACCAGCGTATGTAATGACAGCCGATAGCACGCACACGTAACGAAAAGCAGAAGGCAAATTCGACAACTAAACTGCATGGTAAATTTGCCGTGCTTAAATAGCCATGCATAATCTACTTGCACATTATTGGTTAACGGCAAGTTTTGCTTTTTTCTCATTGGTGCAACGTAAATAAAATTGAATTTTATTTAAGCAATATGTCGGCAATTAATTTGTGTCGTTAAAAGTTGTGTAGCGAGTCAAATAAAAATGCCAATATTTTTGTAAACACTCTGGATGCAAGTAAAAACAGTGCGACGTTACAAAGTAGTTAAAGACCGTAGCTAATGAGAGACAGTTACTGTGGGTGGCCTTTATCAGAATCGGAGTTGCGTTCGCTGGTGTAGAGTAAGATGTTTCCTTCGACATAAAAGTCTTCTTTTGTCAGGACACTGTTTACACGTTGTGTAACTATGCAAACATAGTACTAAGCATCGATATTTCTATAAAAAATGTTTAAATAATTTAATTAATTAATTTTAATTGTTGTAAACGCCCCGGTTTCAAGTAAATGCCGTACGACGTTACATGTGGAGGTGAATTGAATTGTAACTAGCAAAGTATTTAATATCAGGGGGTGGGGTTGATGAAGGAAAAAGTTGTCATTAACATCAAGATAGTTCAACCTAGTGAAAAAAATAAAAACGAAGTTCCATTTGACTAGACAAAATCAATTAGAGATAGTCCATGAAGTGTCAGAGAATCCAGGCGGGGTAGGTTGTGTCAGGACAGATGAGTTCAAGTGTGAGAGCGAAAATGATGGCAAACCGGAGGCAGACGTCGACTGATAGAATCCATTGTCGCGGAGATTGAGTTGATGGAGCATAGCATAGACCTGAATGGAATCTGCTGGATTGAAGCGTGCGCAGTGAAGGGTCGCAGGCTCAGAACGAGGTTGTGATTGAAGGAAGACGAAGGGGAGTCGATGTCCGAAGCAAGCCGCTGGTGGATCGGTAGGGCTGTTGAGTTTCCGGTCTTCCGCTGAAACAAGAAAGAAAAGAATTGGATGAGCAAAACGTAGTAAAGTATCCACAACGTGGATATGATGGGGTCAGGAAAGGGCTGAGAAGTGGTATCAGTGAGTCGAGAAGGAAAGATTAAAACCAGAGGGGTAAAGTGGAAAATTAGATGACTGCCTGAGGGATTTCGCCCTCCGAAGTCAGTAAAGAGAATAGCCTGGGGTGAAGGAAATGTTATGGATTGAGAAGAAACCAGTTTCGTTTCCAATCGGTCGTATCACAAAGAAGTTTGTTGAAGAAGTACTGATGGGCTGCCTTTTTAAATTCGTGCTGGGGTAGGAGCTTTATGTCCGTGGGAAGAGCGTTGAAGACACTAGTGGCTTTGGAGAAAAGATAGATTTTTTAAAATATGGTTGGAGTATGCTTCGCTTGGGTAGAAGAGCTGCTAGAACGTGTGGCGTAGTGGTGACTTGGGTGAGCAAAGTTGGACAGTGGCAAGCAAGTTTTGATCTTATGGATAAAAGAAATGATTCGAAGGTGACAGGTAAACCAAAGCGGTAGAAGATTTGCCAGGAGTAGGCGTTCCCGATAATTTTGGCATTGCGGGAAGACTCGCTTTAGAAATCTGGAGGATACCTGTTCAATAGTATACGAGGAGGCGAGAGTGAGAGGACAGTAGAATTTGCTGTTAACTATGTAAGAATTTTTTATTTGTCAGTTTTGATTTGTATGTTCTGTGTGCTGGACGCAAAATGATCTCTGTTAACTTGAAACAACTTTCTAGTTTTATCATTACTATATTGATTTAAGCAATAATTGTGTTACAACGAGATCAGGTTATTTATTTGCGTGTATTATTTGCTGTGATTAACATGGAGGCTATTCTTAAATTTTGAGGACAACTGATAATTTGGTTCACGAGGAACTTAAGTGTTCCAAATTAGATGATCATACCGCATATATGGATTATCCGAGCCTGGCATCTCAGAGGCTCTCTTATGGTAATGACCAAAAAGCCTCTACACAGGCAAATATCGAGAAAGTTAGGTAGTGATGCTGTGTCTAGAATTACACCTAGACACTTGAGTCCAGCTCTGGTTGACCGGCGGGTGTTCCTTTGTTGTGAAGTCCAAAGCAGAGAGAGGTGAGTTGCTGTGTTAAGGCTCAGAGTTGCCTTTTTGAAGATCTGTGGCAACACCATGGTGGCTGGCACACACAGTAGTCCGATTAATAGATTGTAACACGTGGCTCCGCGTTACAACCCAATGATGTTCAATTTTGACAAATATGGTACTCTTTAAGGTCAAATAATCTAACTCTGTTCTTACACAATATTTCTCTTAGCTTTGATTTTAGAAACAATCTCTGTTAGTTTCAAGCAGTTTTAATTGAGATTTCGTGAACTGCAATTTTATTTGTAATTAATAGGGCTGTTTATTAAATATACACACCCGCGCGCAATACGCAGGGAACATGCGGTGGATTATAGTGTCATTGTGGATTTATTTCTCTTCATTGGATTATTCGCAGTGTATAAAAGTGATTTACTGTTCGCATCTAACTATACCTATCCGAATTTTAGAGTTCAATGGATTAATATAATTAAATAAGTAAAAACCGTAGCAAACATTGAACTAATTATTTTGAATTTTTTTATTGAAGTTTTTACACGATTTTTTTAATCTATTTATCATCAGTGACAACTTTTACCAGTGACTTTATTTATATCATCATGTATTTTCAATCGGTTACATATATTCATTACAATTCAGACATTTGTGAAAGAATAATTGCTTGTGTGTAAGACATTCAACTTTGTTAACAGTGTTCATTTTGCTGCCGTCTAGAGCATGGACAATTTTGTTTGACTGTGACTTGTGTATAAGACATTCAATTGTGTTAACAGTATTTTCGTTTTATTGCCGTCTAGAGCACGGTCAATTTGGACTAACTATGAACTTTCCATGCAACGTGGTGTACAATACATTTGTGATCATTCGTATTAGCCTTCTCACATCACCCATCGGGAAAAGGCCGGGGATTGATCATAAGCACGGATCTCCACAGCCGCTACCAATGATATGTAGTGAGACAACAAATATGAAAAGATGTGTTGATGTTTGTTGATGCATAGTAAATACACCGTACTTATATATTTTTGCTGACGTTAGCTCTCTCACGCCATTGGTTAACGACAAATTTTGCTTGATTTAATTGGAAACGCGTAAATGAAAATTGAATTTCATTTAGGCAATACGACGGCGAATTTTACTGAGCCGTTACATCACTTTTCTCTCTGAAAAAAAGTGGTTATTATTTTGTCAGTATGTAATAAAATGCTGGGCTGGAGCATGCTTGTTGGTTGCTTCAACAATGACATGATGCCAAATAACCACAAGGAATTGCTAAACAAATTGTTAGCTGTAGTGGCCGGTCATACCGCGTAAAGCGAAATAGAGTAAAATGATTGCTTTTGTGAGTCGCAGAGTAAAAATTAGAAAATGTGTTGCCACTGAATTTTCCAGGTTTAAGTTGAAACCTGGGCAGGTTGGAACGCCGTCAATGAGTTTGAATACGACCAAAGGAGTTAAAGTGTGCTCGACGTTGTGGTCATGATAATCGTAATGTGCACTGTGCAACTGATGAAGTTGAGATTTGCATTGAAAGTGGCCTGTACGATGATATGAATCCGACGACTGTATAGTATTGCTACATAAGGCATTAACTATAAATATTTGGTATACGTGATTATCAAATGGTAAGGACAAAAGGTGTACTCAAACATTGCTTCAGAGATGGCATAATACCAAAGAACTGTTCAAAATGCTACAAAGTTGTTAGCTAAAATCAGTTGGTTATAACGCGTTAGTCTATTAAGTGTGGGAAATTTACATTAATCATGTGGATCTATCACTTTACGTGACATAGGACTCAAGAAATGCGCATAAAGTCAAACATTTGATACATAGAATAACGATAAAATAATTTGAAAAATTATCAGTTATGCGTTATGCAGATCCATCTATTGTTAGGTTGAGATTGTAGACAGATAGAACCTGAGACACGTGTAGAAGGTTTTAAATTGTCAGGATCAGGCAAATCGATGTATGGTTTTAACCTGTCTAAGCTTACTTATGTTGGTGTCGCACCTTGCATGATAATGCTGTATTTTGGCTGTCTGAGCAAAATCGGGTAAGGACTGCGATACTTTGGTTGTAGAGGTGCACCAGCAGCGTTGTTACGAACTAGTACTCTCTTGCAACTGTAGAGCTGCGGGTGAACGAAGACTGGACGATACATATATCTCACATATATGTTACCACAATGAAGTTGAAGGCGGGCAGCATCGACTTGTGGATCATCCTTTGGGAGTAGTAGACGTGGCCGCTGACTAGGTAGGCGTAGCTCCATGCCATACAGGAGTTGTGACACAGACGTTTTAATTGATTTGCGTGTACGGGAACGCATGACAAGTCGGCCTAAATGTAATGCATCAACCCAGTTGCCATTAACGGACCAGAATACTAAAGGTGCCTTGAGTTCCCTATACATTCTTTCTACCATACCGTTAGATTGTGGATGGTAGGCCGTCGTATGGCGTAAGGTGCATCCAATGAACCGCAAGGTTGTTTTGAAACGATCCAATGAGAAGCAAATGCCTCTATCAGTGATAACAAAATTGGGAACACAATATGCATGCAGAGATAAAACCGTTAGTGACTTCGTCTGCATAAATGGTGCGAAGAGGTAAAGCCACAGGTCATCATGAAAATCATAGTTAAAAGATAGTTGGAACCGTGAACCTTTTTTTAAATGAATTATGTCGATGTGGACATTGGTTAGGCGCAAAGTGTTTGTCTGGGAGGAACACTTGAAACCAATAGGCATGTAGAGGTATTCGAAAAGGCCAAATGGAGTGATGACCGCAGTCTTTTCAATATCTCTCGTGCTACCGAGATGTGATGGTAGGCTTGTCTGAGGTGAATCACTGAGAAGAAATTTCTACCGCGGAGTTTTACAAGTAAGGTGTTAATATTGGGAATCGGATATGCATTAGAGTTGGTCACCGAATTTAACTTGGGATAATTACCAAAGGCTCTGTACGATCCGTTTGATTTGTAGACTAAGTGCAATGGCGACGCCCAGGAAATTTAAGATGATCTGATGATTCTCTCTTCCATTTATCTTGAAAATTCCTCTTAGACAGCTTTCAGGTTAGCAGGAGCCAGTATTCGCTTCTGGAGTGCAGTATATTGTCCTTTTGTGAGGATATGGTGCATTCTGTTGGAGATTCGTAGCTCTTGCTTGCTTAGATTGAACAGCGACTTGTGTTCTCTGCAGATGCTGAAATCTCTGCTGAATGATGCACTGGGGTTGACTAAATGACCTGTTACCTCAAACACTCGGAGATAAGTATCCAAAAAATTTGCTTAAATCCGGCGGAGTAATCGATAATATTTTGATTGGAAAGACCAACAATGAGCCGATATTTAAACAGGAAATCTATACCTATTATGCTGTGTGAGACCTTGGGGACGTAAAAAGTTTAAAGAAAACTGACGAAATCTGCTCCCGCAACATCAGAATCAAATCTACATTCGCAAAATCAGAATTAAACCTTCTGCCACAAAATCAGAATCAAATTTGCTTTCAGCAACGTAAACACTTTTGAGCGATTTAACTGACTAAATCTGCATGCACAGATTGGCACAGTTTGTACGTTGGAGAGTTAAGTTTTGAACGACAGAAATATTCACAAAAAGTTTGCTTCTCAACAATAAAAGAATTTGACTATGAAATATTTACAAACAGATTAAAGAAATGGATGGTTCGGTGTTCTACCATCGATTTTACCGTATTCCCCAGGACAATAATGAAAAAAGAACACAGTTTATTGTATCTATGCCAAAAGACTTGTGATATAAAAACAAGTCTAAAATCAATACTGTTCTCAGAACCTTGGCGCGGACGCCAATTTATAAAGGCCCCTTCTGAAAGTGAATGTCGTTCAACGTTACAAAGTAGTAACAGACCGTAGATTATGAGAGACAGTTACTGTGGGTGGCCTTTATCAGGACCGGAATTGCGTTCTATTCTATTCACTGACCCTGGACCAATAATAAAGCACACAAATTTGTACAAAAATATTGTAAAGGGTCAAATAAATTCTCCGACATTTTGTCAAAAATAAATTCAAAATATAATACGCTAGACCAATGAGAACGCCTAACGTTCCGTTGACCAATTATTCGCGACTTAACATTTATATAAGCGCGATGCAATTACAACGCAACACATCCTGTACCGCTCGCTTCCAGTAAGAGCCATCGCCTTCTCTGTTGTGCTGAATATCTATGCGGACTTTCCTGCTTGCGTTTACTACGCTGAGTCACAAACCCAGCTAGTCTTCAGTCACGACAATCTTCTTGTTGCTGCGCATTCAGTCATACGTAATCGATAAAATACAAATCCAATTTTTATGCATGCCAGCAATCTAGGTTTTTCCGCAGACATTTAGCGAGAGTTGTCAAGGCCAGCAAGCTGCAAATAACACATCCTGCTTTGTTTATTCTACTTTTTCAAGTGCATCGTCTCAAAGGATTATCAGCCAACGACCAGAACAAAAAGAATAGTGTCAATAAAGATTTCTGGACGTCCACAATTTGATATTACTGACAAAATCTTAAGCATTTACAGGAGAATGTGTTCCAGGTCCTATTAACGGCCACCAACATTAAATGTTCCCATCGTATTCCTATTTTGTATTTTTATTAACGCTGAACGGCACTCTGGACCGGTCGTTAAAGTGGTGAATGTATCAGTGTTAGAGATCAATAACACTGTTTTGACTTACTAACTCGTTTTTATAATACAATTTTATTTTGAAATTAGTCTTCAATATTTTGCTTTTGTGTGGTACTTTAAGAAAGGTTTGGAACGGAAGTTATTGGTGTACAACAAAAATCTACATCTGCATAGCTAATACGCAAATTATCATATTTTCATATTGAATCATTCCGTTTTATTCAATCAAACCTAATCTGTGACATAAGTTTTGGATTCTTAAAATACAACGGTTCAAACAGTTTGGAATTTTACATGCTGATGTGAATTTAAATGTGCTGTCCTTCTTGATTTTAATTTCGCTGACATTTTCTTGTGCGGGAAAATTGATAGCACTGGAAGTCTAGTTAAATCTTTAAATTTTTACATATACAGACGCACTGATTTTTGGCCTTAATTTATGGGTTCTAACTTGTCCCTTCCCTTTGAAACCTTCCATCAAATGCTTAACTTAAAATGATGTTGGAACCAGATAATCATAAATTTTTTCCGAATTTTAGAGATTTTACTTCCAGTCCCATCTTAAGGGTTGACAAAATACTCACAGGAAAAAACAACTTGTGGCAAATATGTTATCCTTATTAAAGACAGATCTATTTATATGTGGTTTAATTTCTAAAGTATTCGTTATTTTGTACCCTTATATCCGGTTTACAAACCTTTTCACTTACACTAAAATGTGTACAGAAATTTATCCACGTCAGCCCACCTTCCCCCACGCACACAATAACCTATATACAGATTTTTGCACTCTGAAATAGTGACATTTCTAGAATAAATATAAGCAAACACTATGGATTTACATAGAGACCTATCCACGATGTCTCGAATTTTAAATTGCTTTTCTTGACGCGTAAGGTGATCGACTAAATATTTTTGTTTTCATCATATTGCAGAAATTCTCAAATTCCCGGTTTTCCTAATCTCATACTTCGTGCAGTAAGCTATTTTGAGAGAGGTTATTAAAATGTTAAAATAATATAGTATTATTCTATCATTGGACAAAATCGAATTCAGAGCCTACATTAACGAATCGTATCTCAACCTCATACACATTTATACTCATCCTGTATAACTTTATTTTTTTTTAAATTTGAATATCTGTGTCCAAATCATATAGATATCTATGTATATATATAAAAATTACATGTAAGAAACAAGATGGGTTCCTACGAATAATTTGGGTAAGTAATTGATTAGCAATATTTTAATTTTTTATTTATTTTTTTATTTACTCAATTATATTTATTTATACTAACATGTTATACATAAATATCCATTTATATATATGTCTACACGCTATATCTTTTACATATATAGATAATCATATAAGAAACCATGTTGGTTCTTTCCACATCTTTTACAGATATCTTTATATTCATTATATATATATATTTACATATATATATATATATATATATATATATATATATATATATATATATTCATTATGACATCATATAATATTACACAGTATATTTCTAATTAGAAGAAAGAACACATTAATAACAAAGTGGATAAAGGCCATTTATTTCATGAATACTAATCATCGCTATGCAATCATACATTTATATAAATTCTGGGTTTTTGTTTGATTATGTGGATGGCAATAGGTCTGACTCGGTTTTACGTCTATTTCTTGTTTTTGTTGGTTGGTAAGTGCGTATTGGTTATTTTCTGTATGTGTGTGTGCCTGTTTGCATGTAAAGGTCATTCTCGCTGTATTGCAAAGTGATGTCTAATATCTGGTCATAATTGTTTTAATGACTTCAGAATTATCCATTTGTTCGCATTGTTGTCCGTTACGTGTACAAATGCTATTTTTCTGAGTGTAGTCTTTCGTTTCACCCTGTTGCGCAAATTTGTATTCTTTACTTGGTAACAGCGCAATTGCAAATTGCAGTGGTGAACGCTCAGATCGTTTGGAATTTTCTGTCACAGTATGTGCATCTGTTTTTTCCTCTTCAATTTGTTGCCAATCCGATTGAATGTTTGTTGAGTCTGGTCGAGGGGGTGTTTTTGGTCCTACCTGGATTCTAGTAAATTGTTGTTGAATTTTGTTATTCGTCGCTAGTCGATTAGAATATCATGTTTTTTTTTTAATAGAATAGAATATCTTTATTTGGATTCAAACCACACATGTTCCATTAAATAATAAAATTAGAAAATGTACAATATAAAAGATATCACATCACATATATATGTGCAATTAAGTGTACTGTACAGTTTATCGGCATCTGAAAGATCAGCTGTAAACAGTGATAGATTCTTAATCAAAATTGAAAATTTAAGTTATAACTCGAATATTACATTTGTTGCTGAAACAATTAATCTTGGCTTTTATTTAACCATGAAAAAGTATTATCATAATCAAAATTAAAAATATCATCAGGATTAAACACTTTTTCTAGTTCGGTAGATAAAAATTTTAAAGACATTTTAGTTGGAGGCGTTTCTCTAAGCCCCTTTGGCAAGTGATTATAAATTTTGTAAATTTTTGAAACCGAGAACAGCTTGCTCGCAACATTCCCAATCAAATGTGGAGATATTGCAGAATGACCAGATCTAGTTCCAATTTCATGACTCTTTCTTATGGGATTCATGTAGGCACCAGACCACTGGTTTAAATGGAAAACTTTTATACAATAGCACATTCTCCGAAACCATAAAGGATGCAGTGATACAAATTGTAATCTAGTGCAGGAGATAGGACTAATTTGCTTCACAACTTTTCTTTGTACAGCTTCTATTTTATTAGACAGACCCTTTGTTAGGGGATTCCAAGTAGCGGCGGCATATTCTAGTATCGGTCTAATCCATATTATAAACATTTTGAATTTAATTTCATGTGATATAATATTTCTATTTATCAATGCCCATCTGTTCTTGGCACTGCCTACTATCCTTTCGATATGTCTCTCAGCAGAAACCGTACAATGAATAGTTATGCCTAAATCCTTAATTTCTTGCATAAGTTTAATCTCAAAAACATCATTAATCTCAGCATCATGAAATTAAACATACTTAAAATCTGTTCTGTTACCTATTTTTAAAGCTCTCGTCTTTTTACTGTTTATTCTCAGCCCTAGTGTTAACAGATATCTACTTAAATCATACAAATCAAGTGTCACATTATTTTTGGAGAATTCAACATTATTTGGATCAATTGGAAAGATTATTTTCAAATCATCAGCAAATTTGCAAACTCGACCGTTAGGAATCTTAGTTTCCAAATATGCAAATACAATTTTAAATAATATTGGTCCCAAACTGGATCCCTGTGGAACTCCACTTGTTACCCTTTTCGATTTAGATACCAAATCGTTTACTTGAATACTCATTCTTCGATTATATAAGTAGTACCTAAGTAATCTAAAAATATTCGGATCAATATTCAATAAATTAATCGCATTAAAGATAGCATCAAAAGATATAGAGTCAAAAGATTTTGAGATATCTATGAATACAATTAATGCATCTAACTTTTTCTCATCTAATGTAATTACATGTTTCCACATAGAGAGCATATTAGTAGTTGTCGACCTGTCTTTCGTGAAGCCATGCTGGCATACATCGAAATCAGCCGGCAGCATACGTTTTAAATGATCAAGTATTAATCGTTCTATTATCTTCAAAAACGAGGGAATAATAGAGATTAATCTGTAATCACTAGCACACGTTGGTTTACTTACTTTAGGCAAAGGTTTAGCTACTATTGTTAGTATATCGATTGGTAATATCCCACTCTTCAAAATTCTATTTATAAAATTGCAGAGCGCATTCATAAAATTTAAGGGTAAGTGAAGGAAGTTATCAATCGATATACTAAGGTGATCTTTTTGTTTTTTTGATTTTATTTTTAACATTAATTCTATCAATGCATCACTGTCAATAACAAGTCCTAGATCCTGGTTTCCCGAAGGATCCGTTAGATCAATAAAATTGCTTTCCTTCTGCGGATTACATAACAAGTTGCCAAATACTTCATCCAATTCACAGAGAAATTCATAATCAGTTTTACCCACAGGTAATATAAGGTTTAATTTTTCCTTATATTTACCATAGTCTGTGAGGAGTTTGTATCCTAGTCTAGGATTACTCTTCAGTTTAGCCAGAATAATTCTCTCTGATCTTTGACGGATTATCAGCAGTGATGAATTAATTTCTTTATCGATCATATCTAACCTCATTTTTTTAATACTATTGATAAGACTACATTTCATTATATTATCTCGTTTGATTCTTAGCTTACATAACTTCCTATTGATTCGCTTTGGTATTACATCCGTAAATGTTGATGCTCTAAATATATCAGCTAATAACAGTGAAACAGAAGAAACAAATTCGTCATCGTTCATGATAAAAAAACTTTCATAATCAATTGATAAGCTTAATTCTCTAAAAAAGATTCCAGTTGATTCTGGAACATTGCACGTGAGCATTTTCAAAATTAGGTGTCAATGTTTTGCTACTCAAAATGTTCCATTGTAGAATAATTTGTTTATGATCCAATTCTTTAAAGTAATTTACAACATCATAACTGTGTGAGTTCAACACTTCAACTTCTAAATATACATGGTCTAAACATTCCGAACCTCTAGTTGGTTCCTTTATAATCTGCTTAAGATCATGATTAGAAAAAAGATTTATTATTTCACAGTCATGCACCTTATTAAAATCTCCTACCACAATAATATAACCATGGCAGTCCAAAATAGATTGAAAGGAATTGATAAACATTTGATCATCATGTAAATTAGCATACGGCGGTCTGTAAACCGTGATAAGAATCAGGTTATCAATTTGTATAGATACAAAATCAATGACAGAATTATATTCGCTAGAATGTAACACTGTTGCATTTAATATCGATTTGCTATAAATAAGTACTCCTCCACCTCTTTTATCCAGTGATCTGTCTTTCCTAAATAGAGAATAATGAGGAATGTCAAATTCATAGTTTTCAATGTTCTTGTTCAGCCAGGTTTCAGATAGTATTATAAAGTCAAAATTGTTACTTATTATAAAATCACACAACAAAAAGTTTTATTCTTAATACTTCTACAATTAGCATAAAATAATGTATATGAACAGGACAACTCATCTTTACTATCATCAATAGTTACTGATTTAACTTTTTCGGTTTCCTTATACTTCGTTTGTTGGGTACCGTATCTATGGTTCGTAACTGTCCGCTGTCCACCACATTCATTAACGAAACCCCGTTTTTTGTGATTTTAGAGTCGTTTGACACAGCCTTTATTGTGACTATTTCCGCTTGACTTGATTTCTGGTCTAGATTCTTCTTTAACTTTTTTGCCGCAGCCAGTTTTCTTTGCAGAAACGTCTTGTCTCTAGTGATGAATATGTTCTGAAAGTTACTGCATTCTTCTTTCTTTTTATTAATATCCTCAACTTGCTTGTTCGTCGGCCTTTTTGACAATTTTATCACAATTGGTCTTGGACGTTCCGATTTTTGTCCCACTCTAAAGCATTTAGTTATTTCAGCTTCAGTCGTATCTCTTATTAGAGCATTTAACTTTTCAACTTCCTTATGATCAGCATTTTCCTTAAGATTAAATAAAATTAATTGTTCTTGTTTTCCAATTCTCGCAGAAACTTCATTAGACAAGATATTCAATATTTCTTCCCCAGAAGAACTGCTTTTTGTTGATATGTCATCTTCCTTAGTTATTTCGCTTAACTCAATCCATGGTTTAACATTGTCTTCTAATTTTTCCATCCTATTGTTTAACGCCACGGTCAATTGCTCAATTTTTGCGCTTAAATTATCATTTCTCCTCTCGGAAACATCCAATTTTGCTGAATAGTTGCTAGCATCCGACTGTAGCTTTAAAATTGTATTTTTTAAAGTTTTATTTTCCTTCCTAAGCTCATTCATGGAGTTTTGAAGGTCCGTGATAATTTTTTCTAATTCAGTGTTCAAAAAAGTTTGAGCCATTTTAAACCGCGCGCGTCAAGGAGGTGATAGATGATGGAACTTTGTATAAAACTTTATATAAAACCACAAGTACCTGACCTTAATATTCAAAAGTTACATCAACATGATATGAGTATATATATATATATATATATATTTAAGTAAAACAATGGGTTCTTTGAACTTCAGGTACCTACTATTCATTATGAGTTTATAGTATGTTTCATTTACATATATATTTTAGATATTTACTCACATTTTATTGGAATTTGTAAATATCAATACATATCGACTTCCAAAATATATATATATATAATGCATATATAAATCAAAATATAAGCTACCATGTGAGCTCCCCTCACTTCTTAATAAGAATCTAAATATTCCTCCACATATATTGAAAATATCTAAATAAGCATTTAAGCAACCATGTGAGTTCACCTACATCTTATATGAATATATAGAATCATTCATATATATGTCTCTGCACAATATATATATATATATATATATATACAATAAACTCGAAAATTAAGTATATTTTTAATTTAGATCCCGATCTATGATTATTATTTATCCGGTTCATATAACCAGTTGTCAACGAGTTTAAGTGTAATAATTTTAACGCGTAAACATATTCTTCAATATATAGGCATATTTAAACAAACGCCTAAGCAAGCATGTATATTCTCTCACATCTTATATAAATCGAATATATATATATATATATATATATATATATATATATATATATATATTCGAGTACGCGCCATAAGCAATTTGCATATCTAAATAAACATATAAGCAACCATGTGAGTTCCTCCAAGGTATTATTAAAAGATTTACATTTCCATCCTTCAATAAATTTATATAAATGCATCAACATGTACAATCCATATAGTGTAAAAATAAAGCATTTGTGGTACATTTAAAATGTCTTTTGATGGGTTGGAAACGTTGTTTCAGGCAATGACTTCTCAAATGAATAATTTAACTGCAGAATTAGGCATAATTAAGGCTCGTCTAGACGATACGCTAATAATAAACACTGACGACATACATGTACGTAGACCATCCAACATAGGTGGACAAAACAATGGCGACCGCGCCGAAGAGGAATCAGGAGGAAATATGCCGGCGTTTTCAGCCGAATCGACGAGTTATTTCAGACCGTCATCAGAGTTTAAGCCGATGTTGGCACCACTAGATGTGGAAAGGCCACAGTTGTGGTTCGAAAAATTTGAAGCATCAGTTCGAGCCCAAGAATTTACATTGGAAGCACCTATTGTGCGTGTAGCTGTCCAGGAATTAGTGGACCGGACAGTAGCAGTCCAATTGGAATTGCCGGTTGACCTCACGTATGAAGAATACAAAAGACGCGTGTTGGATTATTTCCGGGCCAGGCCTCAGGAAGTGTTCTTATAATTATACAGCCTGAAGCCATTAATGGGTGAGATGCCCATGGATACCATGGCACGTATCAAGCGGTGGTTCTCGAAGCTTACCGAGTCTTTACCCGGCTTGCAACCACATGAGGCCATCATGTTCATGCTGCTGGATCCTACCAGATACGGTTAAATATCCAGCGCCCAGGGAGGCCTTGAAGAGAGACTTCAGGCTCTTCAAAGTTCGGCCATAATGACAAACAAAGTGGCAGCTGCATCTCCACGCATGGGTCCAGTTACGACATCTGACAGGAGCGACATACCGTATTGGAATTCTTCGCGGCATAATAAGCAGTTCCGCGACAGAAGGTAACAGCCAGTGGCCTGGAAGCAAAGTCAGTATATAAGGACTCCAGCTCCGACGAATACGGCGTATAAGCGTCAGCAAAACCCATGTACTGCCCCTCGAGAACGGCCAGTGCAGTGGGGTAACAGGGTGCACAATCTCACAAATAAAGGTGGGAGAGAGCAGGGCACAAATATTAATCCTTTGGTGGCTCCGACGGGTAGATCGAATGAAGACCAGCAGAACAAACGAAAAAGTGGTCCGAACCAGATGGCCTTTGAAGAAAAGGAAGTGTGGGAAACATTGCCAAATGTAAGAATTTTCATCAAAGTTACATTTTTAGAACTCTTCAACGGACAGCTTGTAATAATGCAATTGGATACTGGAGCTGATGTGTCGGTACTACCATTGACTTGGCCATTGAACAATGTAAAACCTACGAAAGCAAGTTTATGTCAGGCATCGGGTGCATCGATGGTGGCTGTGGGCGAGTGGGACACGAAGTTGTTAATAAATGAAAATGTCTATAATATGTTTTTTGTTGTTTCAAATACGCAAACGCCATTATTGGGACTTGATTTCATTAGAAAAAGGGTTAAGGCGATAGATTGTCTAAATAAACGTGTATGCCTATCGCGGCCTGAGGAAAAAAGTTCAATAAAGTCTATATGTACCCCTAAGATGCAGGAGGAGACCAGTTGTCTGCCTGGGTGGTGGAAGAATCTTCAAACCCAATATAACATTATACTCCAACTGCCTGATTGTAGCGAGCGTCCAGGGCCGACGGTCGACCAGTTTAAGCTATGGCTAGAACTAAATGAAGGTTACGAACCACCAAAAGTATATGGTGCTCCTCCAAAGAAATTAGCAGCAGCGACTCGAGCAACCCAAGAAATGATAGAAGCCGGCGTTCTTGAACCGTCAACGTCTGTTTTTCGTGCTCCGATGGTTTATGTTACGAAAAAGGATGGTTCGCTCCGTCCGGCGGCTGATTTTAGGCAATTGAACTCAGTAACTAAACCGGACCCGTATCCCATGCCGGCTCTGCGTGATCGGTTCTTACAGCTAGCGGGAGGAAAATGGTTCGCCGTGCTTGATCTTAAACAGGGATTTTGGCAAATAGGCGTGCGGTCCGAAGACCGATGGAAGTTAGCGGTACAAGTACCCCAAGGTCATTTCCAATTCACCCGAGTACCATTTGGCCTTAAAAACGCACCGAAAGTGTTCCAAAGAATGATGGACTCGTCCGTGTCTGACTTAACTTGTACAACAGCTTACGTAGACGATGTTATTATATGGGCCACTACTGAACACGAATTACGTGTGAGGCTGCAGATGTTGGCCAAAGCTGTAGAATGGAGATTACATTTTAATCCAGAAAAGGTACAGATAGGTCAAGAAGTGCGGTTCTTGGGGCACTTAGTCTTAGCGGACGGATGCATGCCGTTAGATTCGAATGTACAACCTATCAGGGATTATCCGGTGCCTACTACTAGAAAACAATTGCGCCGGTTTATTGGTATGGTGAATTTCTATAGACCATACCTCGCAGGGATGGCGGTTACGCAACAGCCCTTATCTCAGTTAACTAGTGCCAAGATACCATTTCGTTGGACGGAGGAGGCTCAACAAGCGTTTGTGCTATGCAAGCAGAAATTAATAGATGCAACTATTTTGACTTTCCCGGTAGATAATATGTAAATTTTTGCAGACGCGTCAGATATTGGGATAGGAGCGGTGCAACAAGCTGACGGACGTCCTGCGCAATATATAAGTCGCACACTCACTAAGGCGGAACAGAACTATAACGTCACAGAAAAAGAATTACTTGCCGTACAATGGGCGCTGCGGAAGTTTAGATATTTTGTCATCGGGGGACACGTGGACGTCTTTACCGACCACAAAGCGCTAGTGCATTGGAGATCACTATGTATTGAGAAGAAACGTGTACATCGAGCCATTGAAGAACTAGAATAGTACGATATTTCAATTCATCATAGAGCAGGAATCGAGAATGCGGCGGGCGATGCGCTCAGCAGAATTTCCGCTGTGCGGATTTCACCGCTTATAAAAGTCTCTGAAGAACAGGGAAGAGATGCTTCATGTCAGGAAATAGTCAATCAATTAAAAAACGGCACAGTAGTGTCTGCACCATATAAAACGTTGAGTCTACAGAACGGCCTGTTGGTGCGGAAAGAAGGACAAACAGTGCAATGGTTTGTGCCAGAATCTATAAGAACAGAATTAATGGCCTTTTGGCATGAAACGTTAGGACATCCCGGCGCTGGGCGGCTCATTGAGACATTGCAGTCACGATTGTATTGGCCTGGCATGTCCAAAGAAATTCGTAGCTATTGTCAACAGTGCACTACATGCCAACGTTGTAAACCACAAAAACGAGAAAAGTCACTCCGATTGCTTTCAATGCCACTGCACGGAACGAGTTTCTGCATATCGACCTGGTAGGTCCACTGCCGGTAGCTCACTGCGGCGTGTCCTATGTGTTTTCCATGGTCGATAAGTTTACCCGATGGGTCGAGTTTGTACCACTGAAGAAGATCACAACATAAAAGATTATAACGTGCTTAGAAGAGCGAGGGCTCAGCCGATTCGGTGCAACACAAGTTATTGTAACCGATCAAGGCGCACAGTTTGAGTCGAAAGAATTTAATCAGTGGTGCAATGACCTTGACATAAAGCATTCCCGCACAGCCACTTATCACCCGCAAACCAATGCGACAGCTAAGCGCGCACATAGGACGATGAAAGAGGTACTGCGATGTTGGTGCTACGAGAGCCCGTGAACATGGAGAGACAAATTACATTTGGTCGAACGGGCCATGCGCTTTACAGTCTCAACAGCTACAGGATTCGCTCCAACGACCATGGTCTTTGGAGGACACATTAGACTGCAAGGTGAACCTGTAATCCAAGGATCCCATGAGCGCTGCACCATAGCGGATATTCATGAACGACTAAAACAGTTAATTGAATATGTAGGCGCCACACAGCGACAAGTCTATGCAAGGCAACCGACACGCACTCGCCTAAAGGTCGGCGACTATGTCATGGTAGCGAAGGTTGAGCCGATGGCACTGCAGGCTGTCAATGATGGGCCGTATCGCGTGGGGAGGGTGCACGCAGAGCACAATACTGTTTTTGTTAGCCTGTCCGATGGACCACGAGCTGTTGCACTGGATCGTTTAAGCAGAGTGCGAAAGCCGATTCCTGAGGGTGGGGGAGATGTGAAAATGGCCATCTTTAAGACAAATAATGAACAAAGGGTCTTATCTAGGGCAGACATTATTTCAACAGAAATTCCTCGCAGAAGCGTCCGTATAAGAATGAAGCAGTCAGCCCAATGAGAAAAGCAGACTTCGAGCTGAAGTGAACATAAATTAATTAATGTATAAATTTGTTTTATTAAATCGATGCTCGTTGTGCGAGCAAAATTCTATATATAATTGAGTAAAAATAAAGCATTTGTGGTACATTTAAAATGTCTTCTGATGGGTTGGAAACGTTGATTCAGGCATTGACTTCTCAAATGAATAATTTAACTGCAGAATTAGGCATAATTAAGGCTCGTCTAGACGATACGCTAATAATAAACACTGACGACATACATGTACGTGGACCATCCAACATAGGTGGACAAAACAGTCACATTCATGACATTCATTACTGATTTTATTTAAATTGATTCCATAATCAATCTAGTTAACCTATTTCGGTTACATAGTTCAATATATTTACAGCCAACCCAGTTTATCTGATGACCTGTTTTATTTGGGTGCCTGGCTAGATCTGATCTATAACTATGTCCATATTGGCATTCAGTTTTATCTTCCCCTTTACGTACCTTTATTGAACGCATGCTTTCCCTTTATATACCCAAAATTGCAGTCTTTACAAGGGATCTGATATATCTCTGATGTGTTGAGCGTGTAGAGACCCATTGGTCACTACCATAAGAGAGTCTTTGGTATGCCAGGCCCGGATAATCCATATATTTGATATGATCATCTAATTTGGAACAATTAAGTTCCTAAGAACTATCTTTTAAACTACATGCCTTAAGCCCACTTGCCAATTGCTCTGTATCCTCAATATTTAATAAACCAGTCATAATATTAGAATAAGATTTCTTGCAAGCTATATATTATAACAATAAGTGTGCTCACCCAAATACGCTGATATCCACAGATGACAGAACGATACGTGGTGACCTTGAAAAGAAATATCCACGTCAATTAACTGAAGTAAATTTGAGATCCTTTCCAATAATGTGTATTAAGAACGATAGATGGATGCAAATTTCAATACTTTATTAGCAAAGAGTACTCAGATAGAACCACGCAGTATACTGTACGTACAACTCAACATCTCAGATAAAACTCCCTTATAAACATTCACCAAGACAAGTCAAAACTTCGTTAATATGAACAAAACAAACTTTCAAAAAAATTTACAATGTTTTTTTAAACACAATATTGGTTTACAAAACCAGCGATTACATCAAATTTCCAAAAATAAAATTTGATTTATATTTAAATGAGGAGTTAATTGATGTTCAATAATTTAATTAACCTCCACATACAACCTCATGTTTAAGATATTTAATCATACATTATGAAGTCCTCATTCTTCGGTTTCTTGATGAATCTTCCAGAACGAGTTTCAACATAAGCTTGTACTTCACTAGGTTCATTTTCATATTAAATTGTTCTCTGTTCTCGATCGTCTTGGTTTTAATATTTACTCTTTCCCACGTTTATTTGGCTCTTCCTTTTTCTCACACGTTTTTGAGTCACATCTCGCCTCAGCTTCTTGATATTTCGATGAATACCGTTCCTCAGTCTCCTCCTCCGTCCAAAACGCATACATAAGAATTCATGCGACCCTCCTCCAGGAAATCGCACTGCGGTGAGCGGTATAGATTCTGCCTCCATAGGTGCTGGATAGTACGCTTTCTTCAGATCTAACTTAGGATAAACCTCATACCCCATTATATCCCTTCGCAATGTACTCTAGTTCGGTAGAGGATACGAATCACCTTTCGTTACCGAGTTCAATAGACGATAGTTTCCACAAACCCTCCATTGATCTGGTTCAGGTTTGGGAACAACCTCTATTGGAGATGCAAATTTGGAATTTGAACGCCTACCTATTCCTTATTCTCTCAACCACTTAAATTCTTCGATAGCAACCTGCTGTTTATGTTTAGCTAATGGTTGAGACTTCGGTGAACAGGGTAGTGGTTCCACCAACTCGATTCGGTGCTCTATGCCTGTATTTAAACCCTTGCGCTTAGCATTGAATGGTAGAAACACGGCCAGGTGTTTCTCGATGACATTCGCCAAGTCATCAGAAACGAAGAACCTGAGTAGTCTCACTGACCTAACTACTGAGGTCCCAGTCTCAGCATAAGTCACTATCCCAGTGCCTTGTCCAATGGTTCTAGATTTGGGATCTAAAACGATATTAAAATGGATAAAAAAAGCCATCCCAATGATGTTATCCTTTATACCGGCGACCATAAAATTCCACGTAAATGACAATTTCTGCCGCAATGTCACTGACAATTCTTCAACTCCCTTAACCTCAATTTGACTTTCATTAGCAGCCCATATTTAATAATCGAATGTGGGAATATCAATTTCCAACGCATCGGATCGAACTATGCTCATTTCTGCACCCATATCTATTAAAATGTTTAACCCACTAAGTTCATCTGTTATAACGAACTTATTGTTGCTATAAACAGAAACCTCTTTGAGATAACCTTCCAGCCAAAATCTACCAGATTTACGGACTGTATTTCTGCGCGTTTATTCCATCAAAGCTTTCGAACTTAACTTCGGTGATTTTAGTATGCCTCGAATATGCATATCTTAGAGCCTTGCGTGCGCAACTCCCCTACGGCTCTTACTAGCGTGGGATCCACTAGTTTTCCGGCAGATTACACCAGGCTACAGGAAGAGTACGTCCTTTTAATTGAGGACCACCCAACTTGGTAAACGTGCATCCCTCCACCTGAAACTTTCCAAACTCAGTGTATTTACGATGCGAAATGCACCATTCGCGTGGTCCTTGAACCTCCCTCACGCGATTTGCTTCTCCGATGTTTGGAAGTTGAACTTTGACCCCAAGAATTTACCCTATCTCTGTTGGAACTTTCCCTCTTGGGTTTCATCCAACCCACATCTCTTCGGAGGGTACTTAATTCATTCTCTACGGTCAGGAATCTCTCGGAGTTGCTGATATAGGCGTGAATCTGCTGTAACTGCATACACCTTAGGTTGCTTCTGACGATACACTTTGTACAACCCTTTGAGCTTCTTTGGCCACTCTAGTTCCAATGTATCATAGACATCTAAAGTGGCTCTTAATCTGCTACAAATATACTGCTTATAACTTCCTGAGAATTATCAAGCCCGATGGATATTGAAATAAGTCTGTCATAAAATTCAGATGGGAGTTGATTTCCCATCTTCTCTTGATGTAATAAGCCAGTCATCCTTGCAATCCTCTCGAGTGGATATCGTCCATGAAGTTCTTCGAAAAGAAGATCAAATGCATTTACTGGTTCGTTCTCGGTAACAAATTTTCTGAGTCAAAATAGATTCTTTTTTACAAGCTCAGGCAAACACTACCAGGCTGAGGCAAACCTGCCTATAGGGTCGGTCATTCTTTTTAGGTTAAAATAAAATTTTGCTTCTCGACCCATTCAGAATGGTTGTCTGATCTGTACATGGTGAGCTTAACATTGCTATCCATATCCACAAAGGGTTCTATTTTATCTCTCTGATTCGGTAGATTATGGCCTATCGTAACTGATAGTCTTAACACTGTTCTTATGTTGTATTTCTTTGTTGATATCCTATATTTCTACTTAGTCTGGCATCTGGTAGAACCAGAGTTCTGCGCTCTTTTTTTGCTTTCCTAAATCCCTTATATGTTTTTCTTGGTTTATTTTTCAATTAAATCGCAATTGCGTGTCGTTTATGATATTATCAATTACTTTTTCCGCATAAAAATTTATCCTGAATATTCCTTTTAATTTCATCAGTTATTTGTCCTTAAATTTTAAGTCCACTATTTACGACTTCTTATTTTCATGAGTTTTATAATGCATATTTTCATCCCAAACGTGTGATTAAAGCAGTAATTCAGGAGGATACCAGAATAAAAATCTTTCCTATAAATATCTTTTTCAAATGTCTGACCCAATCGTTTTAATTTTGCATCTAGAAATCATAATTCATCTTTCCTTTCTTCATTTCAATTCAAATTTTGCCTCTCCCAGTTTATTAGTTATATACAGAAAATTCGCCAACCCATTTTCCTCTAGATTCAAATTTAAGAAGATATAATCTAAAAATCTTAATTAAAAGTCCGGTTTGAGGGGAAATCTGAACAAGTGATATTTTCTAAATAATGCATGTAAATAATATTGTCCGGGATCGATAATTGTTGCCAAATGGGAACACATTTAACTTGTAGGTAGAATTCAATTTTAAATATAAATTAATTAGAAGACATACAAAATTTAATCATTTCCATAATACTCCTTAACTTCATATTACTACCTTCTAATATCTCAGGATATTCCGCTGAATGATGTCGACACATTCTAATGCAACCAGCACCGGAATGTTAGTATACAAAGATAACACATCCAGGCTTGAAAGTTTATCATTCTATTGTAACACGCGGCTCCGCGTTACAACCCAACGATGTTCGATTTTGACAAATACAGTGCTCTTTTAGGTCAAATAATCTAACTCTGTTCTTACACAATATTTATCTTATCTGTGATTTTAGAAACAATCTCTGTTAGTTTCAAGCAGTTTTAATAGAGATTTCTTGAACTGCAATTTGTTTCAGCGGAGGACCGGAAACCCAACAGCCCTACCGATCCACCAACGGTTCGCTTCGGACTTCGACTCTCCCTGGTCTTTTTTCAATCACAATCACGTTCTACGGATGCCTGCGATCCCTGCAAGACTCGCTCGCCTCAATCCTGCTGATTTCATCCATGTCCATGCTTTGCTCCATCAATTCAATCGTCACAACAATGGACTTCATCGGTCGACGTCTACCTCCGGGCCGCCATCTTTTCATCTTCATCTTTGTTTTCGATCTCACATTCACCTTGAAGATCTGATACTTCACGGACTATCTCCAATTGATCTTGTCTAGTCAAATGGAACTTCGTTTATATTTATTTTTCACCAGATTGAACTATCTTGATGTTAATGATAACTTTTCCCCTCCCCAACCCCTCGCCCTGCTATTAAATACTTTGCTAGTCACAATTCTACTCATCTCCACATATCCTACCCTTAATTTGCTATTTCAATGGTTGGGTCAGTTGTACTGATGCCAAATAAATATTATTATTATTATTGTTATTATTATTGTGTATGTATTATTATTATTATTATTATTATTATTATTATTATTATTATTATTGTGTGTGTATTGTGTGTATTATTATTATTATTATTATTATTATTATTATTATTATTATTATTATTATTATTATTATTATTATTATTATCATCATACATTTTCAATCGGTTACATGTATTCGTCACAATTCAGACATTTGTAAAATGGAATATTACTTGTATTGACAGTATATCGTTTTGCTGCCGTATAGAGCACGGACGATTTTGTTTAACTGTGAATAGATGATTACTTGTGTATAAGACATTAAATTTTGTTGACAACATTTCGTTTTGCTGCCGTCTAGTACACGGACTGTTTTGTTTAACTGTGAATTGATAATTACTTGTGTATAAGACATTCAATTTGGTCGACAATATTTCGTTTTGTTGCTGTCTACATCAGGGTCAATTTAGACTAAATATGAATATCCCATGCAACGTTGTGTACAATACATATGTGATCATTCGAATTAGCCTTCTCACATCACCCATCGGAAAAAGGCCGGTGATTGATCATAAGCACGGATCTCATCAGCAGCTACCAGTTATATGTAGGAAGGGGAAAATATCACGAACTAGACATGCTACCCCGCTAAATACCCCTACATAAATGGTGCCGCGTTTCGTCGAACTCCCAGCCAGCAAATAATTAATCAGCATCTAGATTTTGAGAACTTCAAGCACTTTGGATGAATGCCACGAAGCAAATTAAATTCTAAGACATATATCACAGAAAAACACTCTTTCGAGGTCACAATGCTCGAAGACAGCCGCACGATGACGGGTGAGGACGATGTTACACTGCCATCTATTGTCGACTACACTCACACACATAAGATGCCGCCAGTTCAGGAAATGCAGGAAGCCCGGTGGTGAGCCCAGTAACAGGCCGCACCAACACATGGACACAGTAAAAAATAATGCCAATTCGATCCAGACTACCTTGACGCATGAGTCGACGATGTTACTTTCTTGGCCAAGGTGTCCAATATAACAGACGAGGGCTCAATATTTTTGAGGGCTTGGGAGACGATCCCAAACTCTTTTAGACGCGGACTAAAAGATATTCTGCATCAATACACTGAGGGCACATGTGCGCAGCCATGGCAGAGCCTGCAACGCAGCGTCAAGCAGCGTTTGACACCAGATCGAGAAGACAGGCTTACAGAATTAATGAGCCAGATGTCCCTAGGTAGCCGCACGCCTCTTGAGCTATTTAGGGAGATGGAGCAGAAGGCCTTGGAATTCAACCTGCCCAAGGAAATCGTAGTGCGACTGTTCATACAGAATCTCCCGCCGGCACTACAAGAGATGGCCACGTTCCTGCGCGAATCCCTCGAAGTACAAGACGACGTTCTGCCGGCACGTCTAGACAAGTGGTGGAAGAAACACCACAACAGCTCACCCGCCCCAGAGAAAGGTTAAATCACCTCACGACTGTCCGAATCACAATCCACCGCATCATCAGCCGGAACAAATGTCACGAATGAACGCCTCATCAGCCTGCTCGAGAACCTCACCGTCAGGCCAAATTTGGCCTCAGTCGATGCCGTCCATAATAGACGCGACCAGCGTCGACCACCGTCCCGGAATAACATCAGGAGGTCGACTTTGAGAGGCTGGGCTACAGTTCCACAGTTACCGGCGGAGTGGTGTCCGAATCACCGCAGCTATGGCCACTCCACACGTTATTGCCTCAGAAACGGCTGCACATTCCCACGCACAGACGCGACATTCAAGTGGGCGCGGTCACCCTCAAGAAATCAGGAGGATCCGCCCATGGAAGGTTCGAAAATCTGCTGGGGTCAGCCTCCTCTGCGGCAGTAGTTGATGAGCACCCCAAGATCGTTGGCCGCTCCACGTCTGATGGCTCAAAGCACGTTAATTTCGCGGTAGAGCGCAATCAAACTTTTGTATTTACAGCGACGGCTACAGTCAAGTCATGCTTTAAACGCCCAAATGCCAGCACCCAGTCCCATTGTCTGTTGCCAATATTGACATCCTTTCTCATCCGTGACGCAACCTCTGGCGAATTATTTCTCATAGACACTGGATCAGATGTGAGCTTACTACGCCAAAATTATTTCGAACCTACCCACCCGGTCGACACCAGCAATCTGACCTGCGCCAATGGTTTCAATTTAGCGACGTTTGTGGTACGAGTACACACAATCTCGTTCTCCAACTCAAAAAGATGTTTCAAGTATCCTTTCATCATTGACAATACGACAAGAAACATCATTTGACGTAACTTTCTCGAACACTTCGACCTTACCATTCGTCCAAGAACACGAGAGATACGCACTGCAGACAATCAGTTGCTTTCATTAGCGCTAAAACATACGACTCCCGCCAAAGCAGTCTCATCCATAAAGCTAATTAGTCCAGTTCCTCATGTACTGCAACTGGACGATGTTCTGAAACGTCATGAAGAAATTTTCAAACCTATCTCCTTGATGCCCGATCTCAAGAGGAAGCGTGTCATCACAGCCCATCATATCATCTTATCGAAACCACTTCCTCATCCTCCACGAGCACGTCCATTGGCACCATACAAACATAAGGCCGCCGAGCAAGAATTTGCCATGCTACGTCAACAAGGCATCTGTACACGATCCAGCTCACCTTATGCGTCGCCTGTGGTAGTAGTACCAAAGAGTGAACCAGCAACATTCAGGGTGTGCGGGGATTATCGTATTCTCAATTCTTGCACAGTCTGATTCGTACATCCTGCCAAATCCAGCTGACCTACTCAGATCTGCTATTGGTCATGCTGTGTATTCAAAACTTGACCTAGTGAAAGCTTACTATCAAGTACCGATGGACAAAGACTCCGTATCATATACTGCACTCAGATTCACTGGAGGTGGCACTCACGAATATCACTATATGCCTTTCGGTCTCAAGAATGCCTCGCAAACCTTCCAACGCGTTATGGACGAAATACTAGATGGTCTACCATTTGTAATTCCATATTTAGACGACATCCTGGTATTCTCTAAGTCAATGTCCAAACATATGCAGCATATTGATATTCTACTCACACGTCTAGCAGACTATGGCCTCCGACTTCAGGACAACAAATGCGTTTTTGCATAGCAATCAATTGAATTCCTCGGTCATCAAATTTCTGAAAAAAGCATGACACCTATACCTGCTAAGTTTCGTGCTATTCAAGATCTACAGCTTCCAACCAACGTTCGAGCATTACAAAGATTCTTGGGCAAGGTGACCTACTATTCTCGATTCGTACCCTGCCTTGCCAAGATTCTGGCACCTCTTCACAAATATCTCGTGTCAGAAAGCTTTTTTGTCAAGAAATCACAACTGATTCAGCTCAACGTGGATGACATGCAGGCTTACGAGGATGGCAAAACGGCCTTATGCAAAGCGACCATGCTACATTCTCCTGATTGGTCTCAACCTTTTGAATTGATCACTGATGAATCCGACGTTGCCATGGGCGCAGTACTTCAACAGTCCATCAATGGCATACGCCGACCTATCGCGTTCTACTCGAAAAAACTACAACAACGCGAGATGCGATATGATACATTAGAGAAAGAGTTACTCGCAATCTACCGGTCGATCCTGGCTACTACACCTATACGATCATCGGATATCGACTCATCATTCCGTACGGCTCGACGTATGATCCATCACTTTGGACATTTGATGTCAATCGGCTGAAAAAAACTTGATTATGATGGAACTCTGCTGCAGTGTGAAATAACTGGCGTGGGCCCTCGGCCGTTTATACCTGAAACTCCGTCACAAGATCTTCGAAGTCTACCATTCAATGAGCCACCCATCTGGCTAAGCATCAGTGGAAATTCTATCCAGAACGTACTTTTGGCCTGGCATGCGGCGAGATATGAAGATATGATCAAAACAATGTCTAGAATGTCAGAAATGCAAAGTGACGAGACACACCAAAACGGCGCCACAAGTCATCCAAGTGCCCAAAATCCGATTCACGCACATACACATTGATCTGGTAACCTTACCTGCCGAGTTCTTCAAGACAAGAGCGGTCGCCAATTTGTAATCGCCCAGGCTGGAAGTGAGAGCCGTGCGATGTTACTAAGAAGACCACAAAAAATATGAAAGCAATTACAGGGGTGGCCCTTAACAGGGCCACAAAAGAGTTCGCCGTCGAAGAACGTGAACGTTTATGAATTTTGCAGTGTCAGTGCGTCTAGAATTTCTTCTAGACACTTTCTATGTATTCATGTTCGTGGGATGGTGATCCACAGTTAGATGCGATTGAATAAGTGGGAGTTCCTAAACAAGAGGTGTTATTTACTGTTCGTTGGCCTAGGCTTGTGTGCCATCCACCGAGGTGGATGGCACACCTAGAAATATGATTAAAAGATGACCAATTACATATGAATGGATGCACAACAACAAGAAGATTGGCGTGAATGAAGTCACAGCGTGGTAAACACAAGTAAGACAATTGGCGTGGAAAAACCCTACAACGGAGAAGGCGATTGTAATCACAGGTATCGAGCAGAGCAGAATGTGTTGTGTGGTAACTGCATCGGGCTGATATGATTGCAAAGTTGCACGTAACTAGTCAACGAAAGGGTGTACGTTCTCATTGGTCCAGCGTATCAAATTAAGAATTCATTATTGATAACATTTCGGCGAAATAATTTGAGCCGTTAAAGTTTCATGCAGCAGACTGGATCGGAGCAATTATTGTTTAGAGGCTCCACTCCTATTAGCTGATGAGAGCCCCAAAAACGGCAAGTCAGATGCAGACTTCGTGAGTTTATAGGAGTACGATTTGATAGTTTTCTCATCCACATCTATTAAATTTTTTATGTGATTGCCTGTACCATGCTATCGATGTCCTCAAATTAAATATTATCCTTCTATAGTCCTAAAAAACTGTTCTAGGGCAGCTTTCAGTTCAGTGGGGGTTAGCGGTCACTTTTTGAGTGCGATAGGTTGTTCTGTTGTGACGATATTGTGCATCATAGTGGAGACTCGTAGCTCACAACTGCAATATCAAACGACTTGTGTTCTCAAAGTACTGTTGATATCTCTTTTGAATGATGCACTAGGATTGGCTGTATGACCTGCAACCCCACATGTTCGAAGGCAAGTGTCCAAAAGCTTTTCTCAAGTACGGATGGGGAGTCAATGATCAACAAAGAGCCGATATTTCAACAGGAAACCAAAGCATATTACGTTGTGTGAGACCTTGGCGACGATGGCTTTGTGAAAAAATCACGTCGTGTAACTATTATAAAGAGTGCGACGCTGGCAAACATAAGTAGGAATGGGCACCGCCGTGGCTGTTGCGAGTAGAACAGCTATAGATATCTCGGCCAGAGAATCACCTGTGACTACGATGAATTCTTTATCGGTTTTTTAAAATCAATGGGGTGCTTGGCCTGGTCAAATAGGATAGTCATTGATAATGACACTGTCGGTTTTGATGTCTATGTGGCATAAAATATGTGCACAAAAGAAGTCAATATAAACTGCGCGATAGGCGTTTGAAAGTTGATCCATTTTAGTTGAATTTGAGGCGTACATTAAAATTAACGGAAACACATTTTAAACCATGTTTTTTTGACACCGGATCATGCTGTTCTTTAAATCATTTTTGTGAATATTTCTTAATCAATGTCTTCTGTTGTTAAATCGCACAACTGTTCTTGTCTACGTGTTTTTGTACCTTATTCTGCGTTTCAATTTTTATTCAAATTGTGGAAGAGAATTTTGTAAACGCTTAGTTATTAAAGTAGGTTTTAGGTGTTGTGAACTAAGTAACAAATTAGTTCAGTTTTGACCAGAAGGATAAACCGAAGACAGCATGAACGGAAAGCATAATCTTATGCACATTCCTTTCGTGCTTACTAGCGACTCATCAGTAGGAGCCGGTATTACGCCCTTTAACCAATATATAAAGGATACCAAAACTATGACATTGTCTTTATATGATGTTAGCTTCACTATTGCAGGTTTACACTTTCGTCTAGGAGATTTTATCGTCCTATTATCTCACATTACTCACCCGAATATATAGTGGTTAAAGGGCGTAATACCGGATCCTACTTATGAGTCGCCAGTAAGCACGAAACGAATGTTCATGAGATTATACTTTCCGTTCATACTGTCTTTGGTTTATCCTTCTGGTCACAGCTGAAATTATTTGTTACTAGGTTTGCAACACCTAATACATACTTGCATATATATTAGTTCTCCGCAACAAACAGTATTTAACTGATTGATTAGTATCTTGAGCAAATAAAAAAGACGAAATAATTTTGATGAAATTGATTGACATTAATCTCGTGTAACTATTTAATGTAGCACAAGACAGAGTTAACTTAATTTTATAAATGTAAACGTAAATGTGTTTACGAAGGCGTAAGCTTACATCACATGACACTAAAATTAGATTGTGTTTAATTCGAAACTCATTCGATGACCTGATCAATTTGCCTCTGTAATAATTCTCATACTATGGCTTTTCCCTTGTTCAGTAGAAGCCGGTATTTTGCCCTTTAACCCCTATTTATTTTGGTCAGGAATGTGTAATAAAAGGACGGTAAAATCTCCTAGACGAATGTGTAAACCTGCAATATTGAAGCTAACATCATATAAAGTCTTTCGACAATTTCATAGTTTTAGTATCCTTTACAGACTCGGTATATATATTATATAGTGTGAGTTGGCGTTGAAGTCGCATTGTCGAAGATTTTATATGATGTTAGCTTCACTATTGTAGGTTTACACTTTCGTGTAGGAGATTGTAATGTCCTATTTTACCGCATTCCTCTACCAAATAAATAGTGGTTAAAGGGCGTAATACGGGCTCCTACTGATGCGTTGCCAGTAAGCACAAAACGTATGTGCATATGATTATGCTTTCCGTTCATGCTGTCTTCGGTTTATCCTTCTGGTCAAAACTGAACTAATTTTTTACTAGGTTCGCAACACCTGATATATACTTGCATATATATTAATTCTCTGCAACAAACAGTGTTTAACGCTTAGTTATTAGTTTTAATATTTATAGGGCACGTATGTTTTAACTAATTTTATTCTATTTATTTAAATCCCTTTATGCATTTTAACGTCATGTATGTCTTTTCTAAACATGAATACCTTGAATTTTAAGTTGGCTCAGTGTCTATCTCTCGGTCTTACATCTGATAACGTTAGGCTATCCAATTTTGAGGGATCTATTTTAGATTTGAGTAAAATCACTGAGAGGATCGTCATAGACGTGACAAACGCTAATAAAACAGCGGATCAACATTGTTTAAATCAGTATAAAGGATAATCAAGACCATTGCAATCATTTAATCGATATTGGCCAAAAAATTGGTGCTATAATCAACAAAAATATTTTTATAATTGTCGGATGGGACGATTAGGCATCAAAGTCTCTATTGTTCATGTACAAATTTGCAAACGCCTACAGTTGCAGTTTATGGTAGCTTTATCTGGATATGCAACATAGACGGCAAAACTGATAATGCCATTCGAAATGGCCCGTTTATTTATCTACATCACCCTGCCAAACAACCCAATTTTAAAACTGGAGAAGAATTCCTAATGAACACAGTTGCAACATATTCAGTTCTCAAGGGTGAGTCCATCCAGGAGATGTCTATATGCGTTCTAGTCGCAACAGGTACGTGGGAGCCCATTCCTACATATAGTTGCCGGTATCGCACTTTTAATATAGGTTAACGACGTGAATTATTTACAACTTCATCGTCGCTAATGTCGCACAAAAAATAATAGGCGTTGATGACCTGTTGAAATTTTGGCTCATTGTTGATCTTGCTAATCAAAAGATCATTGATCACTCACCCGACTTGAGCAAATTTTTTGGACACTTGACTCCGAACATTTGGAGTTACTGGTCATTCAGCCAACCCTAGTGCACCATTCAACAGAGATATCAACAGCTCTTTGAGAACCAATTCTTTGTTCGATCTCAGTAATTCAGAGCTACGAGTCTCCAACATGATGCATCATATCGTCACAATATGACAACCTATTGCACTCAGAAAGTAACCGCTACCCCAGCTAAACTGAAAGCTACCCAAAAGAATTTTTAAATTTTATTGAAAGAGGGAATCATCAGACCATCTAAAAGTTCATCGGTGTCACTATTGCATTTAGTCTTCAAATCAAACGTATCATACAGAACCCGTAGTGCTCGTAGCAAGCTCGAATCTGCGACCAAATCTTATGCATACCTCATTCCGAATATAAACGGCTTGCTTAAAAACTCAGAGGTAGCAATTACTTTACAGTGATTGACCCCACGCAAGGCTCTCACTACTTCCTGGTAGCGCCAGACGACGCTGAAAAAACTGCGGTCATCACCGCTATTTGCTTTTTGAATACATTTACAGGAATTTTGGTCACAAGTGTATCACTCAGACATTTCAGTGTTTCATGGACGACATTCACTGTTATTATAGATAATGCTCCTTTAGTTAGCGTACATCGAAATGCGACTTCAACTGCCGTAAAGTACCTTGCAAGAGAAGATAGCCAGCTGCCACGTCTGAGAAAATGGCAATTTGACATCTTCAATTTCAAGGGCAAATAAAACATGGCTGACGCACCTTCCAGGCCAGACGTCTCGCTACAAACAGCTTCAACTTTGCCATTCTCTGTCAACTCCGTGACTTTCAGTAAACCTGCCCTAAAATCATCTTTCTTACGAAAAGAACAGCGCGATGACACTCATGTTCAATGTTCAGTAGCTCGTCATCCCATTAAGTTCGTGTGCCGACTCTGGGAAGGTTTACCACTGTTTATTTCACGGGTACGCGCCCCACAGGTCAGTTCTGCCGACTAGCATTCATGGGAATGTTTTCGACTACATCCACTCTATTTCTCACCCAGGTAGTAAGGCGACTGTCAAACGTATTAGAGAGCGTTTCTGGCAGAATACTTAGTGATGTGTTTTTAAGTGTGCTATATGCCAGAAAAACAAGATAACCCAGTAAACTCATTCTAAATTGGAACATTTACAATTATTTAACACCTAGCCATCTTCCAAATCGATATAGTTTATCCAATACAGGTTCAAGCATTTAGCTACCTCCTAAATATAATTAATAGGTTTACCTGTTGGCCTACGGCTTTTTGCATTTTGTCACCATTTTTGCAGAAAAATGCACGAAAGGTTTTATCTCTGCATGAATAGCGCATTATGATGTTCCAAACGGGGTCATTACTGATAGAGGCACTTGTTTATCGTCCGATTGATTTCAAACTACCTTGCGGGTCATGGGATGCACTTTACGACAGAGGACTGGCTTCCAACCAAAATTTAACGGAATGGTAGAAAGAATGCATAGTGAACTCAAAGCAGCTTTAGCTTCCTCGTACATTAACGGCAACTGGGTCGATACATCGTCTTTAATTCTACTTGATATGCGTTCCGTACATGTGAATCTATTAGATCGTCTGCGTCTGGAATGAACCTATGCGTGCCTACTCAGTTGCCACGGTTACTACCCGCAGAAGATGATCCACTATTCAAGGATTCTCGCCATCGACTTTGTTTCGATAACATGTCTTCCCAGCAGCCGAGATATTTCTCGGCCAGTCTTCCTTCACCAACAGCTCCGCAGATGCAAGTATGTACTCGTTCGTAACGATGCTACTGTTGCAACCTAGTAATGAATTGCTTTGTATTACATGTAATTGGTAAAAGTTTTTTTCACCTTAATTTTTCATTATTCTACGTATCAACTGTTAATTTTTTGCGTACAACATACACCCTATTTTACATGACATGATCCCCTCATTGATCCACATGATTTATTACTTTTTTCACTCACTTGTCACGATTTGAATAACCAGCTGTTCTTAACTACAAATAGTGTAGCATTTCTGAACGGTTCATCGGTATTATGCCATTTCTGTGGCAATATTTGAGTACACTTTTTTTCTTATCATTTGATTTTCATGCATTTTTTTACATCCTATTATTACAACCTATGGCTAAAAACTGAATTCACACTGCCTATTTTGGTGTGACCTGCTAATAAGAGCTAACGCATTGTGTAGTAGTACTAAGTATTCGCCGGTTTTATATCATGGAATAGGCCACTTTCAATGCATATCGCATCTTCATCAGTTATGCAATACACCTGCTCTATGAATATCATGACCACAACGTCGAGTAAACACTATTACCTTTGGTCGTATTCAAACTCTCATTGACGACGATCCAGCCTGCCTAGATTAAAACTTAAACCTGGAAAAGTGGGGTTAGGGGAAAAGGACAAGATCACTACAGCAGGTGATGTAACTGAAATCCAAGTGGTTAGTTTGGCATCATATCATTGTTGAAGCAATTAAGAAGTACGTACCATCCCAGAATTACTATAAATTTGTGGTTCATTAGGGGTAGAATAATAAACAGTTACTTATCTGGGTTTGAACTCTGCCTCAAATTCCTAATCAAGCTGCGGCGTGAGAATTTTTTCTTTTTACCTTCTCTTTTTCCCAGAGGAAATTGATGCAACGCTCAGATTAATTCGCCGAAATATTGCCCAAATCAAATTCAAATTTCGGTACAATTTATCAATTAATACGCGCAAAATTTCCGTTGACCAATGGCGTGCAACTACACATAAATATAAGCACGATGAAATCACCCCGCAAAACTCTAATGTCTCTGCTATGCTCGCTACGTGTAAATACTATCGCTCTCTCCACTTGATTGTCTACAAACGCCGACTTATGAACTTGCGTTGACCACGCTGTGCCATCTCGTCGCTTAGACTTTAATTACGCCAATTTTCTTGCAGGTGCACAACTAGTCATACGTAATCGATCATCTATTAATTGGATTTCTACGTGTGCCAACAACTACGGTGTTGCCGCTCATCTTCAACAAGACAATCCTAACCATTCGAACAGCAACTCACATCCGGATTCGACAACTCTACTTATTTCTGTGCATCCACACAAAGGGAAAATTCAGCCAGCCAACTAGATCATACAGAGCAAGTGTCTAGAAGTACTTCTAGACACTATCACCACTGCAACATACATAACTTTCACGGCATTAGCTGGTGAACGCATTTCAGGCCTTGTTAAGAACCACCCACTTTAATTGTTCTCAGACAAGTTCTGTCGTGTCTTCTTCTTGTAACGTCGCATGGCACTTACTTTCAGCCGGGGCATTTACACCATAAACGCCATGGCTGCAAGTAAATGCTGTGCAACGTTACAAAGTAGTTAAAGTCCGTAGATAATGAGTGACAGTTACTGTGCTTGGCCCTTATCAGATCCGGAATTTCGTTCCGCGATAAATGCTAAAAATGTTAGGCAGTGTTAAAGTGTCAAGAAGTACTTCTGGTTGACTACCTGGTGTTCCTTTTTTGTGGAGTTGAAACCAATGGAGTGAGTTGCTGTGTCAAGGCTCAGAATTGTCTTGTTGAAGGTCTGCGGCCATACCTTGGTGGTTGGCACACGTACAAGTCTGATTAATAGATAATCGATCTGTATTATTAGTTGTGCAGCTACAAGTAAACTGGCGTGTCCGAGATCCAAGTGACTATGTGACACAGCTTAACTGACGTTAGTCCAGAAGTCAGAGTAGGTAAACAGTCAAATGTGTATCGCGACAGCAATCTCTCGTAGTGCACAGCAGGAGAGGTAAAACATGTGTGAATGATGCATGGTAAATGCACCGTGCTTATATACTTGTACAAGGGTTAGCTCGCACGTCATTGGTAAAAGGTAAATTTTGCTTCGTTTAATTGATAGCGCGTAAATAAAATTTGAATTTCATTTAGGCAATATGCCGGCGAATTGTTCTGACCAGTTGCAGCATTAATATCTTCCTCAACAGGGCTGAGAATCAACAGTAAAAAGACGAGAGCTTTAAAAATAAATAACAGAACAGAATTTAATTATGTTTATTTTCATGATGCTGAGATTAATGATGTTTTTAAAATTAAACTTAAGCAAGAAATTAAGGATTTAGGCATAAATAGTCATTGTACGGCTTCTGCTGAGAGACATATTGAAAGGATAGTAGGCAGTGCCAAGAACAGATGAGCATTAATAAATAGAAATATTATATCGCATGAAATAAAATTTAAAATGTTTATAATATGGATTAGACCAATACTAGAATATGCTGCCGCTACTTGGAATCCTTTAACAAAGGGTTTGTCTAATAAGATAGAAGCTGTACAAAGAAAATTTATGAAACAAATTAGTTCTATCTCCTGCACTATATACGCCACTAGATTCCAGTTTGTATCACTGCATCCTTTATGGTTTCGGAGAATGTGATATTGAATAAAAGCTTTCCATTCAAACCAGTGGACTGGTGCCTATATGAATCCAATAAGAAAGAGTCATGAAATTGGAACTAGATCTGGTCATTTTGCCATATCTCCATCATTGGTGGGGAATGTTGCGAGCAAGCTATTCTCTTTTTCAAAAATTTACAAAATTTAGAATCAATTGCCAAAGGGGCTTAGAGAAACGCCTCCAACTAAAATGTCTTTTAAATATTTATCTACCGAACTAGAAAAAGTGTTTAATACTGCTGATATTTTCAATTTTGATTATGATAATACTTTCTCATGGTTAAATAAAAGACAGGATTAATAGTTTTTCAGCAACATAATTTCTCGAAATTCTATCTTCAAATTTTGTATTATTAAAACTGAAATGTTATGCATTATATCATCTTGTTAATCAACAATGCACACAATCAATTATTTGTCATGGTTTCCTTTTTTTACAAATGTTATACTCGAATTATAACTTAAATTTTCCTAATTTTGATGAAGAATCTATCACTGTTTCCAGCTGAACTTTCTGATGCTGATAAATTGTACAGTACAACTAATTGCACATATATATGTGATGTGATATATTTTTTATATTGTACATTTTCTAATTTTATTATTTGATGGAACATGTTTGGTTTGAATCCAAATAAAGATATTCTATTATAACGACACAAATTAATGACTGACATATTCGTAAATTAAATTAAATTTTATTTTACGTTGCACCAATGAGAAAAAAGCGAAACTTGCCGTTTAACCAATAGTGTGCAAGTAGACATATATTACTATGGTATGCTATTTAAGCACGACAATTTACCATGAAAGTCAGTTGTCGCATTTGCATTCTGCTTTGCGTTACGCGTGTGCGTTCTGTCGGCTGTCAATACCTACGCTGGTGATTTGATTGTTTCACCAACAATTGGCTACATCCGTGACTCATCTGGTTGCGGTACAACCAGCGAGACGAGCCAATTAATTGCAGAACCTGAACGACGTTTTCCACATCGTGATTACAACTCGACAACGGGAGGAACAACAACCAGAGTCCACCCAAGGCTCTAGGACATCTTCACACTCTGAATAATTCAGGAGAACGCACGACCAGGCCCTGTTAAGGGCCCCCCTATCAGTAACAAATCTATATTCAGAGAACATTAACCGACTTTTGTAACGTCGTACGGCATTTACTTGAAGCCGGGGCGTTTACAAAATTGGCGACCGCGCCAGGATATTGATTATTGTTCTGATTTTTTTTGGTATAAATAAATTGACTTTCTTTTTTATTTATTTGGGATAAAAATAGATTAACATTTGCGTTTTCTTTACCCTGATCGTGGTCTTCTGGGAATTTTGTTGGGTATATATTCGTGGATTTGTGTTGAATTTTTTTGGGGGATATTATAATAATACATTGGCATCAAAGGCCAACGGGGCCTCTGTTCATCTTTTCTACGTACAAAACAGTACCGTACGTACTCGACAGGCTCAATTGCGGATAATTTCAATTTTTGGAAGCAGTTACTGTGACGTGCTTTTGTTCTGCGCTCATTCACCTGTGGAAGCTTTTTGTGGGTAAGCGTTTCGTTAAAGTATATTTATATATTTTCATATTGCTTATAAATTTATGCTTTTAAGATCCCGTAAGATTGTTAAAATGTCAGGTCCAATTTAGATATTGATGTTCCTGTTTGGGATGGAGATAGTGAACTATTCTTTATGCGCGTAGATTCCGCTTTCTCCCGTTTCCTGATTATGACAGTCATCAAAAACTGTCGAAGGTTTTTGCTAAACTACCTTCTCAATTGCAGCGACGGATTTATCCTAAGCTTGAGGCCATTAGGAAGCTACCTAATCCCATTTTGGGCCAACAAATCGAGGTAGAATCCTTACTTGGACCCACGGAAACTGAGCAGATAATAAACAAATATGCGCAGTTAGATATGCCAAACCTTGGCCCCATCGAAATACTGAGGGAATTACGGAAACGTTGGTATAAAACCAACGTTTTCTGAATATGAGGCTAAGGTTGTTTTTATTAACAATCTTCCCCAAACATTAAAACTCTTTGCCAGACAGCTCCTCAACACTCTCTCTATAGATGACTTATCTGAGAGATGTGAGTTAGAATATAGGGTTTTGGAACCCAAAGTAAATCCATCATCCTTTTCTTCACCCCCGCAAGATGATAGAATCTCCTCTTTAGAGAGAACAGTGGCGAACATGGCTAAAGTTCTAGAAGGATTGGCCATTACCAAATCCGAGCTAAATCAAGTGAATACTCGACCAAAATTCGTTTCCAAGTCAAATTATAATGGTAGGCGGCGATCGAGATCTCCGCAATCCTTTAATAAATATGCTCCAAAGAACTGGTGTTATAACCACCAGAAGTTTTTTATGCTTGCCAAGTTTGTCTTTGTCGTTCCGAAGAATTTTCGAATGAGTGCCAATTTCCACAGCTGACGGAAAGGACAACAGACCGCAGGCACAAGGGTGCATCAGTATCGGAAACGTCTGGCGCAGGAAGTAGAAGACCGTACTTTCTGCACATCAACGGCATCAACGGCGCGACAGGGAAGAAGCCAACTAAAATCCGACATCCCTGTCGACTCTTTTCGTCCACGCCGAATTTTTCACATAGAGAACCAAATGGACAACGCCGGTCGCAATCACCAGCCTACTTGTTTGCATGACCCAGCCAAACAGCCCAACGAACTTCTGCACCTTCTTGATTTCAAAACTGGAGAAGAGTGCATCGTAGACACAGGTGCGGCAGTCTCAGTTCTCAAATGTGATTCAATGGCCGAGATGTCGCTAGGCGTTCTTCTCGCAACAGCTACAGGCGAGCCCATACCAACTTATAGCTGCCAATACCGCACACTCAACATAGGTCTACGACGTGAATTTTCCCACAACTTCATCATTGCCAAGGTCTCACATAATATAATAGGCCTTGATTTCCTTCTAAAATTTCGGCTCATTGTTGATCTTGCCAATCAAAAGATCATCGACCCATCCACCGGACTTGAACAAAGCTTTTGGACACTTGCCTCCGAGCGTTTGGAGTTACAGGTCATTCAGCCAACCCCAGTGCATCATTCAGCAGAGATATCAGCAGCTCTTCAAAAATACAAGTCGCTTTTCGATCTTAACAAGTCAGAGCTACGAGTCTCCAACACGATGCACCATATCGTCACAGAAGGACAACCTATTGCACTCAAGAAGCGACCACTGGCCCCTGCTAAGCTGAAAGCTGCCCAAAAAGAATTCTCAAGGCTTTTGGAAGAGGGAATCATCAGACCATCGAAAAGTTCATGGGCGTCACCACTGCACTTAGTCTCAAAATCAAACGGATCGTACAGGGCCTGTGGAGACTACCGTAAGCTAAATTCAGTGACAAAATCTGATGCATATCCTATTCAAATATCAACACTTTACTTGAAAAACTCAACGGCAGCAATTTCTTCTCAGTGATTGACCTCAGACAAACGTACCATCACATACCGGTAGCACCAGAGGATATCGAGAAAACTGCAGTCATCACTCCATTCGGCCTGTTTGAATATCTTTACATGGCTTTTGGACTTAAGTGTGCTACACAGACATTTCAAAGATTCATAGACAACATACTTCGCGACGACTATGCTTATTGTATGTCATACCTAGATGACATTATGGTATTCAGTCCAGATCTAGAATCTCATGCGAAACATCTACGAAATGTCCTCTCACGCTTATCCAACCACAGACTCAAGATCAACTGTGACAAGACGCAGATTGCAGCTTCATCCGTCGACTTCTTAGGGCATCGTATCGCGTACTCTCCAACCAGTGAAACGAGGTACGACACTTTCGGCCGAGAACTTCTCGCCATCCACGACGCAGTGCGCCATTTATCAGCATCATTGGCATTAGCAGATTTGTTGTTTTCACAGATCATGCACCACTAGTTAGCGCACTTCAAAACGCAACTTCATCTATCGCCAAGTACCCTGCCAGAGTGGAAAGACAGCTTTCTCGTCTAAGCGAATGGCAATTTGACGTCTTCCACGTCAAGGGCAAACAGAACTTCATTGCAGATGCCCTGTCCAGGCCAGACGTCTCTCTACAACCACCTTCGTCGTCACCATTCACTGTCAACTCCGTGGCACTCAGTGAACCTGCACTAACGCCAACTCTCCTGCGAACTGAATAACGCGGTGATATTCACATTAAAGATCAATAGCCCGTCACCCAACCAAGTTCATATGCCGTCTGTGGGAAGGCTTACCAATTGTTTACTTCATGGGTACGCAGCCCAACAAGCCAGTTCTGCCGACTAGCCTTCAGAGAAAAGTTTTCGATTCAATTCACTCAATTTCTCACCCAGGAAGCCAAGCGACTGTCCGACTTCTTACAGATCGTTTCTGGGGTCACAGACTTAGACAGAATGTTAAACGATGGGTCTCAGAGTGTGCTATTTGTCAGAAAAACAAGATCACACGACACACTCGTTCTAAGTTGCAACATTTTGGTCTACTTCTCGCCTAGCCATCGTCCACATCGACATAGTTCATCTGACAAAGGTTCAAGGTTTCAGCTACCTTCAACTATGATCGATAGATTTACACGGTGGCCTGCGGCATTACCTCTTGGCACCATTTCTGCAGATGAAGTAACTAACTGTTTTATGTCTGCATGGATATCCAATTATGGTGTTCCCAGTGAGGTCATCACGGACAGAGGCACTTGCTTCTCATCTGATCGTTTCAAAACCACCTTGCGGTACATAGGATGCATCTTACGCCAGACGACTGCCTACCATCCCCAAGCTAATGGTATGGTAGAAAGAATGCATAGGGAACTCAAAGCCGCTTTAGCATCCTCGTCCATTAATGGCAACTGGGTCGATGCACTACCTTTAGTTCTGCTGGCCATGTGTTCCCGTACTCGTGAATCCATTAAAACGTCTGCGTCACAACTCTTGTATGGCATGGATCTGCGCCTGCCTAGTCAGCTCCCACGTCTACTACCGGCACAAGATGACCCACAAAACGAAGCTACTCGCCTTCGACTTCATTTCGGTAACATGTCCGAACAGCAGCCGAGACACACGCCTCGTCCAGTCTTCGTTCACCCACAGCTCCACAGCTGCAAGAGAGTACTCGTTCGCAACAATAATGCTGTTGCACCACTACAACCAAAGCATCGCGGTCCTTACCCGATTTTGCTCAAACAACCAAAATACTTCATCATTATGCAAGGCGCTACACCGACATCATTAAGCATAGACAGGTTGAAACCGTTTATCGAACCACCTGATCCTGAGAGCGTTCAACCTTCTACACACGTCTCAGGCTCCGACTGCCCACAATCTCAATAACCTGCTTTGTATAACGCGTAATTAATTTTTTTTAAACATTAGCATTAACTATAAAATTTTTTAACCTTACGTTATTTTTCGTATTTGTCTCACGTGGCATAACCAGCTGTTCTTAGCTAAAAAGTAAGTAGCATTTTTTGAACAGTTTTCTGGTATTATGCCATCTCTGAGGCAATGTTCGTGTACATATTTTTATGCAGTTACCTTTGATTTTAATGTATATATTTTTACATTATAATGTATTTCTCACACATGACATCACACTGCCTATTTTGGTATGACCAGCAACTTGGAGCTAACGCTTTCGTGTAGCAACACTATCTAGTGATCAGCTTCATATCATGGTGCAGGCCACTTTCAATGCATATCTCAACTTCAACAATTGCACAAAAACCACTCTGCAAATGTCATGACCACAACGTCGAGCACTCTAGCTCTTTTGGTCGTATACAAACACATTGACGACGATCCAACCTGCTTAGGTTTTAACTTAAACCTGACAAATTCAGAGGCGATTTACCTCGAAATCTTCGCGCTGCGGCTCCCAAATCTTACACTGCTCTGTTTTGCTTCGCGTGGTATGACCGACCACTAGAGCTAACAATTTGTGTAGCAATTCCTAGTGGTTACCTGGCATCATATCTTTGTTGAAGCAACCAACAAGCATATTTAAGCCCAGAATTTATGGTTCATCATATTTTTGCTTAACTTGGTTCAAACTCTGTCATGCATTTCTTATCTAGTCTCGCAGCGAGGAATTCTTTTTCCTTTTTTTCAGAGAGGAAAGTGTTGTAACGACACAAATTAATGGCCGACATATTTCGTAAATTAAATTCAATTTTATTTACGTTGCACCAATGAGAAAAAAGCGAAATTGCCGTTTAACCACGTTTAACCAATGGTGTGCAAGTAGACATATTGCATGCTATTTAAGCACGGTAATTTACCATGCAAGTCAGTTGTGGAATTTGCATTCTACCTGCTTCACCCGTGTGCGTTCTGTCGGCTGTCAATACCTACGCTGGTGATTTGATAGTTTCACCAACAATTGGCTACAGCCGTGACTCATCTTGTTGCGGTATAACCAGCGAGACGAGCCAATTAATTGCAGAACCTGAACAACGTTATCCACATCAAGATTACAATAAGAACAACAACAACCAGAGTCCACCCCAGGCTCTAGAACATCTTCGCACTCTGATAAATTCAGGAGAACGCATTATCAGGCCCTCTTAAGTGCCGCCTATCAGTAACAAATCTCTATTCAGAGCACCTTAACCGAGTTTGTAACGTCGTACGGCATTTACTTGAAGCCGGGGCATTTACAATTCTGTAACGACACAAATCAATCGCCGACATATTGCGTAAATTAAATTCAAATTTATTTACGTTGCACCAATGAGAAAAAGCAAATTGCCGTTTAACCACGTCTAACCACGTTTAACCAATAGTATGCAAGTACACATATTGCATGCTATTTAAGCACGGTAATTTACCATGCAAGTCAGTTGTGGCATTTGCCTTCTACCTGCTTCACGCGTGTGCGTTCTGTCGGTTGTCAATACGTGTGCGCTCTGTCGGCTGTCAATACCTACTCATCCTGTTGCGGGATACCGGAGAGACGAGCCAATTGAGTGCAGGACCTGCAGGACACCATCCACAACGCGATCACAGCTCAACCACGGGAGCAACAAATCAACCAGAGTCCACCCAAGGCTCTAGGACATCTTCAACGCTGAAGACTTAAAGCGAACGCATTACCCGGTCCTCTTAAGGGCCCCCATATCAGTAACTAATCTCTATTCAGAGCACCTTAACCGAGTTTGTAACGTCGTACGGCATTTACTTGAAGCCGGGGCGTTTACAAAATTGGCGACCGCGCCAGGATATTGATTATTTATCTGATTTTTTTTGGGTATAAATAAATTGACTTTCTTCTTCATTTGTTTGGGATAAATCGACTATCATTTGCGTTTTCTTTACCCTGATCCTGTTTTTCTGTTGGGTATATATTCGTGAATTTGTGGTGTTCGTCTTCCCTAAAGGAAAATTTCAAATTTTGGAAGCAGTGTTTTATTCTTGCTGTTGAAAATAATAATTCATTGGCACTTAAGAGCCAACGGGCCCTTGTTCGTCTTCCCTACGGGACAATTTCAATTTTTGGAAGGAGTGACGCTGTTCTGTGTTGAAAATAATAATACATTGTCATCAAAGGCCATCGGGGCCTCTGTTCGTTTTTTCCTTTTGTACTGGACAATATCAAGCAACAGTGGAAGCTGTTTGTGGGTAAGCGTTTCGTTATATATTTATACATTTATATATACATTTTCATATTGCTTATAAATTTATGCTTTTAAGATCCCGTAAGATTGTTAAAATGTCAGGTCCAATTTTAGATATTGATGTTCCTGTTTGGGATAGAGATAGTGAGTTATTTTTTATGCGCGTAGACTCCGCTTTCTTCCCGTTTCCTGATTATGACAGTCATCAAAAACTGTCAAAGGTTTTTGCTAAACTACCTTCTGAATCGCAGCGACGAATTTAACCTAAGCTTGAGGCCATTAGGAAGCTACCTAATCCCATTTTGGGCCTACAAAACGAGGTAGAATCCTTACTTGGACCCACGGAAACTGAGCAGATAATAAACAAATATGCGCAGTTAGATATGCCAAATCTTGGCCCCATAGAAATACTGAGGGAATTACGGAAACGTTGGTATAAAACTAACTTTTCTGACCATGAGGCTAAGGTTGTTTTTATTAACAATCTTCCCAAAACATTAAAATTCATTGCCAGACAGCTCCCCAACACTCTCTCTATAGATGACTTATCTGAGAGATGTGAGTTAGAATATAGGGGTTTGGAACCCAAAGTGAATCCATCATCCTTTTCTTCACCCCCGCAAGATGATAGAATCTCCTCCTTAGAGAGAACAGTGGCGAACATGGCCAAAGTTCTAGAAGGATTGGCCATTACCAAATCGGAGATAAATCATGTGAATGCTCGACCAAAATTCGTTTCCAAGTCAAATTATAATGGTAGGCGGCGATCGAGATCTCCGCAATCATTTAATAAATATGCTCCAAAGAACTGGTGTTATAACCACCAGAAGTTTTTTTATGCTTGCCAAGTTTGTCTTTGTCGTTCCGAAGAATTTCCGAATGAGTGTCAATTTCCACAGCTGACGGAAAGGACAACAGACCGCAGGCACAAGGGTGCATCAGTATCCGGAAACGTCTGGCGCAGGAAGTAGAAGACCGTACTTTCTGCACATCAACGGCATCAACGGCATCAACGGCGCTACAGGGAAGAAGCCAACTACAATCCGACATCCCTGTCGACTCTTTTCGTCCACGCCGAATTTTTCACATAGAAAACCAAACAAACAATGCCGGTCGCTATCACCAGCCTACTTGTTTGCATGACCCGGCCAAACAGCCAAACGAACTTCTGCACCTTCTTGATTTCAAAACTGGCGAAGAGTACATCGTAGACACAGGTGCAGCAGTCTCAGTTCTCAAAGGTGATTCAATGGTCAAGATGTCGCTAGGCGTTCTTCTCGCAACAGCTACAGGCGAGCCCATACCAACTTATGGCTGCCAATACCGCACACTCAACATAGGTCTACGACGTAAATTTTCCCACAACTTCATCATTGCCAAGGTCTCACATAATATAATAGGCCTTGATTTCCTTCTAAATTTTCGGCTCATTGTTGATCTTGCCAATCAAAAGATCATCGACCCCTCCACCGGACTTGAACAAAGCTTTTGGACACTTGCCTCCGAGCGTTTGGAGTTACAGGTCATTCAACCAACCCCAGTGCATCATTCAGCAGAGATATCAGCAGCTCTTCGAAAATACAAATCGCTTTTCGATCTTAACAAATCCGATCTGCGAGTCTCCAACACGATGCATCACATCGTCACAGAAGGACAACCTATTGCACTCAAGAAGCGACCACTGGCTCCTGCTAAGCTGAAAGCTGCACAAGAAGAATTCTCAAGGCTTTTGGAAGAGGGAATCATCAGACCATCGAAAAGTTCATGGGCGTCACCATTGCACTTAGTCTCAAAATCAAACGGATCGTACAGAGCCTGTGGGGACTACCGTAAGCTAAATTCAGTGACAAAATCTGATGCATATCCTATTCCAAATATCAACACATTACTTGAAAAACTCAACGGCAGCAATTTCTTCTCAGTAATTGACCTTAGACAAGCCTACCATCACATCCCGGTAGCACCAGAGGATATCGAGAAAACTGCTGTCATCACTCCATTTGGCCTTTTCGAATACCTTTACATGCCTTTTGGACTTAAGTGTGCTACACAGACATTTCAAAGATTCATAGACAACATACTTCGCGACGACTCTGCTTATTGTATGTCATACCTAGATGACATTATGGTATTCAGTCCAGATCTAGAATCTCATGCGAAACATCTACGAAATGTCCTCTCGCGCTTATCCAACCACGGACTCAAGATCAACTGTGACAAGACGCAGATTGCAACTTCATCCGTCGACTTCCTAGGGCATCGTATCACGGCCCAAGGTATTCAACCGTTGCCGTCAAAGACGAATTCAATCAAGAATATCAAGTCACGAAGGACTTTGAGCGATTTGCAGAAAATCCTGGGAGTACTAAACTATTATCACAAGTTCCTTCCAGGACTTTCAAAACAACTTTATCCTTTGTGCAGGCACCTGCAGAACCGAAAAGGACTTAGCAAGAATTCCATCATTGCTTGGTCATCCGAAGACGAGGAATTACTTCGACTTCCCATCAACTCGTTAGCAAATGCCACAATGCTAACGCATCCAGATTTATCAACTTTATCAATTGCACAGAGACCACTCTACAAATGTCATGACCACAACGTCGAGCACTCTAGCTCCTTTGATCGTATACAAACACATTGACAACGATCCAACCTGCTTAGGTTTTAACTTAAACCTGGCAAATTCAGAGGCAATTTACCTCGAAATCTTCATGCTGCGGCTCCAAAAACTTACACTGCTCTATTTTGCCTCACGTGCTATGACCGACCACTAGAGCTAACAATTTGTGTAGCAATTTCTAGTGGTTACCTGGCATCATATCATTGTTGAAGCAACCAACAAGCATATTTAAGCCCAGCACTTATGCTTCATCATATTTTTGCTTAACTTGGTTCGAATTCTGTCATGAATTTCTTATCTAGCCTCGCAGAGAGGAATTTTTTTTCCTTGTTTTTCAGAGAGGAAAGTGTTGTAACGACACAAATCAATGGCCGACATAATGCGTAAATTAAATTCAAATTTATTTACGTTGCACCAATGAGAAAAAAGCGAAATTGCCGTTTAACCACGTTTAACCAATAGTGTGCAAATAGACATATTGCATGCTATTTAAGCACGGTAATTTACCATGCAAGTCAGTTGTGAAATTTGCATTCTACCTGCTTCACGCGTGTGCGTTCTGTCGGCTGTCAATACCTACGCTGGTGATTTGATAGTTTCACCAACAACTAACTACATCCGTGACTCATCTTGTTGCGGTATACCGGAGAGACGAGCCAATTAAGTGCAGAACCTGCAGGAGGCCATCCACATCGTGAGTACAGCTCAACCACGGGAGCGACAACGCAACCAGAGTCCACCCCAGGCTCTAGAACATCTTCAAACTCTGAAGACTTCAAGAGAACGCATTACCAGGCCCTCTTAAGGGCCCCCATATCAGTAACTAATCTCTATTCAGAGCACCTTAACCGAGTTTGTAACGTCGTACGGCATTTACTTGAAGCCGGGGCGTTTACACTGTAACGACACAAATCAATCGCCGACATATTGCGTAAATTAAATTCAAATTTATTTACGTTGCACCAATGAGAAAAAAGCAAATTGCCGTTTAACCACGTCTAACCACGTTTAGCCAATAGTATGCAAGTACACATATTGCATGCTATTTAAGCACGGTAATTTACCATGCAAGTCAGTTGTGGCATTTGCCTTCTACCTGCTTCACGCGTGTGCGTTCTGTCGGTTGTCAATACGTGTGCGCTCTGTCGGCTGTCAGTACCCACTCATCTTGTTGCGGGATACCGGAGAGACGAGCCAATTGAGTGCAGGACCTGCAGGACACCATCCACAACACGATCACAGCTCAACCACGGGAGCAACAAATCAACCAGAGTCCACCCAAGGCTCTAGGACATCTTCAACGCTGAAGACTTAAAGCGAACGCATTACCCGGCCCTCTTAAGGGCCCCCATATCAGTAACTAATCTCTATTCAGAGCACCTTAACCGAGTTTGTAACGTCGTACGGCATTTACTTGAAGCCGGGGCGTTTACAAAATTGGCGACCGCGCCAGGATATTGATTATTTATCTGATTTTTTTTGGGTATAAATAAATTGACTTTCTTCTTCATTTGTTTGGGATGAATCGACTAACATTTGCGTTTTCTTTACCCTGATCCTGTTTTTCTGTTGGGTATATATTCGTGAATTTGTGGTGTTCGTCTTCCCTAAAGGAAGATTTCAAATTTTGGAAGCAGTGTGTTATTCTTGCTGTTGAAAATAATAATTCATTGGCACTTAAGAGCCAACGGGCCCTTGTTCGTCTTCCCTACGGGACAA